>OY292402.1:7979932-8128055 GCA_958496205.1 Idaea biselata
CTTCAAGACAAGACCACGATACAATGCGAAACTGAACTAAAGTAAAATAAAAATTACAAGCCGTTATGAACTGTACAGTTTCTCTCATTTTCATCACAATTTATATGGCCCTCCAGCACCAGTGGCAAACGAGGATCATTTTATCACTGATGGTGATCTGCAAGTTGGAATTTATTTTTAGGGTTTCGTATTCAACAAGAAACCCTTATAGATTCGGCATGTCCCTCTCTGTCTGTCCACGGCTTAGGTCAAAGACGCTTATTACTTAGAAGCAAGAACTTTGCGTGGGTATACATCAGTCAATGCTGAAGAAGGGATCTGGAAAGGTCTCGAAACGTTGAGCGTTAAAACAATGCGTGGTGTTTATTAACACCACGCGATTTCAACTGAAAAATATCTTTGATTTCAATAATCAAAAATCTGGGTACAGTAAATAGTACAATGCAAAAAATTAAATAAACAATTTTAGGGGTACCTCCCTAAGGTTATTAAGGTAAATTAGGGAGGTACCCTTGGTTAGGGTACCTCCCTAATTTACCTCCCACAGGTAAAATGGTAAAATACATTTTTGTTTTGACTTATGAAATCATGTTTTCTAATTGCAAAAGAAAAGTATAATTTTAATATTTGTTATTTTTATTGCCATTCTACTAAATAATACTAATATTTACAAGGAAAAATTCATCATCCAAATGCATAGCGCACTAACACGGCAAACAAGGGTCACGGGTTCGATCGAACACCCTCTTGGTATGATTTTTGATGATGCCATTTTTAAATGAAAAAAAACTTTAATTTGATTTGGTGTCCAAATGTCTAGCTAAAAGATGAGTCAATTTAATTATTCCAAAATTCGTAGCTACTATCGCCTAGAATCATGATAATAGTTTGTCATCACGTGAGTGTAATATGGATCTAAATGAATCATCAACAACACGTAATGCTTAATTGCTGAATAAAATGATACATAGCTGTTAATTTTGCTTATTTGCAAAAGATGTATAATATCTAAAACGGCGTTAGGGCTCGATCTTAGAGCAGTATTAGTCTAGTGGTACCCCCACTAATTTCGAAGGTTGAGCTGATGAGAAGGTGGTTCCAGGTGCTTCATCAATCCCTAACCAAGTAGCGCACGGTCTGATTCTACTGGTAAATGACCAAAGTAATTATTTACTTTCTGAGGAACTATTCTGGTCAAATAAATCATAAAACCATTTTGAACCCCTTTTTCCAAGATGGCGGCCGTAGGACAAGGGTTGCAACCCCACAAACTTGGATTTAACTTTAAACTGACACCCCCTTGATGTCTAAAAAATAAAAATGCGTCCTCTGATGAACCCCAAATGTAACTTTTCAATGGACTTATACTTTTTTTGAAAATGCATACATATGAAACATAGTAAAACACCTACACCAGAAACAAATATTTATTTTTAAGCATAAATACTTGCAGGCGGGAATCGAACCCGCAACCTTCTGCATTGCAGTCGGGCCTTCGCCCCACGCGCTATAGAGGCCAAAGTTACTTATGTGTTGTACCTACAGATGTTTTTCAATTATTATTTTTTTATCTCTGTGATAAATTTTAACAGGTATTAAGATAAGATGAAATTACCACTTAGTTTGCATAGATATCTACATGCAATAACTGCGCAATAAACATTATCAGCTTTAATAAGTATTCTATACGCTGTCTGGTTCCCATAGTACAAGCTTAACCTCTGCTTAGGACTACGTGGTATATCCTTTAGCATTCTTGTAGTACATACCATAAAATCCACTATAAAACAATGTCCACTGCTTCGATCATAAATAAACTATAGATACACGGTCCCATACAAAATCGAAATCAAAAATTGGCACTACTTCAACGCTTACTTATACGGACATAGTACAGTTTAATGTAAACCCTTAATCACTGGGCAATAAGGTTGTAAAACACTTATGCACGACTGACAGCGATATGCCTTGTTTCGCTGTAACCGGCTGAAATATGCCTTGTTTTGACGGCTCCATTTCTAGAGCGGCGACCGTGCATCTATGTAGGTTATATATGATCGAAGGTCCACTGTATCAAAATGTCAACTGTACCAAAATGTCAACTGTATCGATATGTCCTTTACAGGTCTCTTCATCAGGATGAATTGTTTACAATTTTGACAAATTCATTATGCTCGCCAGCAAACGAACCTTGTGTTTTTGCAAAAAAAAAAAAAAACAGCCTATATAATTGTATCAATTGGTATTGTTACCTTACCTACTGATAGAGATCTAATCCTGAAAACAAACATAGCGTGGCATAAAGAAGTATTTCTAGGGTTCCGTACCCAAAGGGTAAAAACGGGGACCATATTACCTAAGACTCCGCTGTCCTGTCTGTCACCAGGCTGTATCTCATGAACCGTAATAGTTAGACAGTTAAAATTTTCACAAATGATGTATTTCTGTAGGCCGCTATAACAACAAAATCTAAAAACAAAATAAAACAAAGATGTAAGGGGGGTTCCCATACAACTAACGTAATCTACTATATAAAAAATAAGTCGGGTTTTCCTTCCTGACGCTATAACTCCAGAACGCACGAACCGATTTCCACGGTTTTGCATTCGTTGGAAAGGTCTCGGGCTCCGTGAGGTTTATAGCAAAGAAAATTCAGGAAAAATTTAATTATCTATAATTTATAAGGCAAGAACAACGTTTGCCGGGCAGCTAGTCTACTATATAAAAATAAGTCGGGTTTTCCTTCCTGACGCTATAACTCCAGAACGCACGAACCGATTTCCACGGTTTTACATTCGTTGGAAAGGTCTCGGGCTCCGTGAGGTTTATAGCAAAGAAAATTCAGGAAAAATTTAATTATCTATAATTTATAAGGCAAAACAACGTTTGCCGGGTCAGCTAGTTCTTGACATAAAAAACGCAACGATACCGCGATGTAGTTTTACCACTGGCACCATCTAGTGATGGAGTGATAAACTGGCGCCAGTCGTGAAATCAATTTTTAACGTTCGCGTTGCAATTCACGGATTGGTTAGTCCTCTTCATTTAAGGGTTCAAAATGTGATAGTGGTACGGAACCCTACGTACTTGGGCCCCACTTAGCCGGTTTTTTTTTTCTTCACTGACTGGCCAGTTTCAATTTTTTTTTTTCGATAAGGACCGATCAACGACGAAACAAAGTGCACCGGGGCGCTTTTAAACACTATCCTGAAGGACTGTCTTATAATTCCCCGCCAAACATCTAGAAAAAAAATGGCGGATGTGCAAAATCGATTTTTTCATAGAAGTCGCATGTAAAATGTACTTACTGCGGCGAAGTTTCCCTTCCATGTCAAAATTTTCCAACTTGTCTGCCGGCCACTATACCAGTATTTTGTTTGTTTTTTACAGGCGGAGTTGGATAACTCGATTCTCCTCAACTTCATCCAGCTTCGCACTGACTACAAGAGCCACAAGCTCTCTAACTTCCTCAAAGGATTGTCGTAACACCTTGTATTATATCACTAGCAGCGCCCCACGGTTTTACCCCGCGTAAGTTCTGGGCCCCTCATTCTACAATAAAAATGTCTCAAAACCTACTTCAGTCCTGTTTATGTTTTAAAAACGATTCTGCCATTTCTGGTTATTTTGCAAGATATCATTAACACTTTAAAAGTTTTAGCGTATTTTAGCACAATTATTGTTAAAACGTTTTTGATAAAAAAAGAAGCATGTTTTAATTGTTGAACGGGGTTGATTACTGCAAGTAATCGTTTTAGACACGTCTCGAGAAAATTTCCTTTCATCTTTTGAAAATTGATTGTTACATTTGTTGGTAATTTCACAAATAAATTACTAACACTTTGAAAGCTAACCTAACCTAAGCCAAGTTTTGCTAAACTATTAACAATAAATTTTATAAAACCGAGTACGAAAAGTTTGCGAATATCATAAAACTTTCTTGAGAATTATTTGAAACGATTGAACTGTCAGGTATTGACTTTTAGCAGAATAGGACCCCTGATAGAATATCAGGATAAATATTGTCGCCTATGCGTTATATCAGAACTTTGTCTACATTTCGAGTTCCATCGCAATCGCTTTAGCAATCTTTGCTTAAGGACCGTCAAACATTCAGCTCGACAAGTTTTCACTTCTTAATATTAGTAGAGATAGAAGATAAATGAAATTAATTATTTAACATAATCACTTAGATAACTATCTATATCTGTATATTTAGTAAATAATTATAAAACATAAATGTATTCCAGTATTTACCTATTATGTATAACCAGATTAAATTTTTTACTTAACTATTTGCGTTTTGTAATTTAATGTTCTTTTCGGACTGACGTCTCTCCTATCTGACTCCCTTGAGTGAGACGTTGGTACTTCCTTGTACCCTTGTATCTTAGGATTCATGTCCCATCTTAGTAAGGCATTTGTCATACTTCTATGACAAATTTGTTTTTTTTTATTCAGTCATCAATTAATCAAACATTTTCACAAGGGAGTTAGAATAACTCTCGACAGGGGAGCACGTCAATCCGGAAAAAATGCAATACAACTCTGAAAGCGACTTGCATAACGATTTAATTTTTTTGGACATTTTTTTCTGTTTTCGCGATGTTGGATTGAAATTAAACGCATTTTTCGGTTCTAATCGCGTGGTGTCTATTACTTTAGCATTGTTTCAATGCTCAACGTTTTGAGGCCTTTACAGGTCTCAATGAAACAATGCTAAAGTAACAACTAATGAACACCACGCGATCAACACCAAAAAAGAGTTTGATTAATAAATATGCTTAGAAAGGCTCTTACGCAAAGTTTTTTAATCAATTGTAAAAGTCTAAGTGACAGCTTTTACCATGGATATCGCTTCAAGAAACTCGTGGTTAGACATGATAATTAACCGGGCTATCAAAGTGCTAAAAGCTATAAAAATGTGGTTAAACAGTTTTAATTGAATGCAAATAGGTTTAATTTTACGTATTTAAGTAACTTCTAGGTATTTAAAATAAGTACATGTTTAAACACAATCTCATAATACCTCCTGTTGGGAGACGTTAGGAAGACCCATTCAACCTACCCTACATATGAAGAAACTGTGTTGGTTAGAACAAGACATAATTATACAGAAAAGAACATTATTGTCTTCCTAACTGATATAAATTGTAAACAAACTTCATCTATCTGGGTCGCCATTCGCGGCCATCGTCCGACCTTATTCAGATTTCGTAACTTAAAAAAAACTGGCTCTAATTTCGTTGACGCGCATAATCTACGCTGATTAAAGCAATTTCGGTATCATGTCGAGGCGTGTTATCAGAGGCATCACTACGTCCATTCATAAGCGAGCTTGCGACCCCCCCTTCCCTTCCCGCGTGGTGAATGAAGCTAGGCGTGTGTGCGTGAGCCGCGGGCGCACCTACCGCTGTGTTGCAGTGTCGATCGAACCGGCCGGCAGCGCTGTCCCGCCGTCCGTCGCGTCGCGTATCCCACAATTCTACTACCCTCGTATAATCCTCCCTAGCAGTGATATGCTCGCTTCTTCTGTGTGACATACAAACTAACGTTCATACCGAGTGTCCGGACTATTTCGCTAATCTGGATAATATCAAAATCGAAAGGTAAGAGCCTGAGGAACTATGTTTATTTTCATTCAAGCCCCGACCGCCCTACGCTCGGAGCATGTGTCGCGATTTGTGAGCGACGAATTTACATGTTATAAGTTCATTCATTGAATGTTAGGGGACTATTTATATTATTATCGGCGAACGTGTGATGTGAATGTGTGATTAGGGAGTCACAACGTGATATATGCAACGGAACGAATCGGCGTTGATTCAATATACAAAACTGCCTAGCTCTTGGTATGACGATATACCTAGTTATTGGTGTTGGAATATCGTTTGGTTTGGGTTTTTGGATAGCAGTTGAGCTTTATCTAGGTGTGCCGAAGTCGTTCCATTTGAAGTGGCGTGTTTATCCCGAGCGCTACCTGCGAGCTGCGCCTGCGCCGCTGCCATACCGCCCGATGTTAAGGCGCATTATCACGTCAAGGAGTTTGCATAGTCGGCGCTAGCAGCTGCAGCTGAAATGTTATCTACTTAAAAGATGGAAATGTTTGATCTTTGTTTTGTATTTAGAGTTTATAGCCGATGTTATTTTCATGACGACCAATGTTAAGGCGCATTATTATCTCAAGGAGATTGCATGCATAGTTGGGACAAGTGGCTGAATTGTTTCTTATTCGATGGAGAGGTGAGTTCTGTTTATCATATGGACGATGTAAATTTCCTGCATTAGTTAGGTAGGTATATCGATTTTAAGATGATCTCTTTGTCAAATTTTCAGCAACAAATTATAAAAGTACCTAATGTAATGATACCTATTTTATGATCCCTAATGTCTACTACGCTAACTCGTTGCCGTGATAATCCATCTTAAACCCACTATCAGGCATGCACCACACCACTCGTCGTTCCCATCGATAGCTTTGTCTGCAGAAACCGCACCTGCCTATAAATGCTCAAATTAATTCTCAATACCTCCACACTTCGCATCAGATAATAAATAATTTTGCAATAAAATATAACACCATCGTAATTTCCACTGGCAGATTTAGCAGTTCAGCCGAATATAAAGGACGATAAATCATTTTTACTGCTCTCTTCGGAACTGCAAGATAAATTATACTACTAATTACTTTTAATGATACTTGATATTTGTACGTATAAAACACCTAAATTTTCAAGCAGGACCTTGGTATAATTTGATGTAATACCTTAGAATATCACGTCTGGGTGGCAGATGTGGACTTGAATCAAGATAAAAAATTACCAGCTCAAAAAACATATTATTACATTTTTAACTATGTAGATACTTCTAGTTGATTTGATTACAAAAAGTAAATGATAAGATAACAGAGAAGTTGAGAAAAATCTGAATAACAAAGCAACCTAGAAACAAGCAGGCGTCCAATGAAAAGTATCTCCTTCGAAGATGACTGTAATATAAATTGGATTATGTTATCCAAGTATAACCTATCTAGTGTCGTTGATAACATAACAATAATGTATTGTTACTAAACTCATTTCGCAGAACAGCAGTGAATACACAACAGCTAATATTTAGGTACTTACCTCTAGACTGGTTGACACCATTTTATCTTCATTTAAAAGCTGTTGTTATATGTTTAATAGTGGCCTTCTGGTCTCCAGAAAATGTTAGTATCCTTGTAGAGTAAAAGCTTTCTTAGCTATGGCATTTTATCATCTACGCCAGTGTTATGCTAACGATAAGAAATCGAATGATGCTATGAATATGAATGAATAATCTTTGTCAAAATCTGCCTTGTTTCTTCTTACGGCCAATCTCAAAAGGAGTCATGTAGGTGTTTCTTCTGTATTTTTCTATATAGTATCCAATAGGAAGATGAGTAGTTAACGATTTGGCCATACAAGAGTAGAAAATCAATTAAAACTAAGAGAAGTATGTTGTTTTATCTGACATAAGATTTATATTAATAATAACAGATCTTTAAAAAGTATTAGGTATTCCAGTCGCTGCTAAAAATATCTCGCATTTTAACTTGATCTGCTCCGCATTTGCCCCTTTCAAAATTTGAATATAAATTGTCCACTTCTCACCAATTAAGTATAGAGATTTGCCCACTTTATGAAATCCCATACTTACCTAGGTACTGTAGGTGATTTAAATTATCATTAAATCCTATTGTTTATAATTGAGCCAATGTTGTAAGAAGAGCAATAACATTGTTAAAGATGAAATTAAAACATTCCCACCGTAGCAATATAGATACAATTTGTTAAATAACAGTACCGTTACATTCATTTGAGATTTGCTAAATATATGAGACCGTAGATCGAACCGATACCGGTTTATCGTCAGATCTAAGTCATATTCGTCCAAAAATTTACGTCTCCGCTCTTAAATAATAATTCTAATGGGCAAGGCAGATGTGAATATTTGTATCTCTACCAGGTTCAGAAATTGTGTTATATTTCAAAGAGTTGCTGGCGTATAAGTACTTACTTATACTTATTCAACTACAGACCGTTTCTACGCGTGTAAACTTTAATATTTTTTATATATAACGTAGTAGGCCGCTTCCATTTTTATTATGTTGGTGTATCGTCATAAACTACGAAACTTTTATTGGTAAAATAAAATATTTCACTCGTGAAACAGTATTGACATCAAGAATGTATGTATAGGTTAGGTAGGTACTTGGACTCAAATAGTTTTTTTTTATCACTTACTCTCAGACCTACAAAGTATTGCATGGTTTTAACATTCATTTTAGGTGCTCGCTCACGAGCATGTGCCTGTAATGTAACATTACAGTAGCATCTATAATGTTACATTACAGTTAACGTTACAGTCGGCTCTGTAATATTACATTACAGTTAACGTTACAATAGCCTCTGTAATGTTACATTACAGTTAACTGTACAGTCGACTCTGTAATGTTACATTACAGTTAACTTTACAGTCGACTCTGTAATGTTACATTACAGTTAACTTTACAGTCGACTCTGTAATGTTATATTACAGCTAACATTACAGTCGACTCTGTAATGTTACATTACAGTTAACATTACAGTCGACTCTGTAATGTTACATTACAGTTAACATCACAGTAGCCTCTGTAATGTTACATTACAGTTAACATCACAGTAGCCTCTGTAATGTTACATTTATCAGTAAGTGAAGTGAACCTAACATGCATACCATAACATCAGTGACGGAAGAGACCCAGTGCACATTGTTAGACATCATTACAACAGTCAGGGATAAATAACATATTATCGTAATGCTCAAAATCGAATATGTATAACGTTACATTAGGTAGGTACAGCCTAAATGCTCCTGGTGAGAGAGCATCTCTATAGTTGGTCCTTTAGAGGGTTTTAAGTAGGTTTTACAGCGCTAAGGCGCACAACTAAGTACTATGTAGGCAAATAATTTAGAGAAGACCCCAGGGGAGATGTCTGTTTGTTGATAGGAGTTAACAGGAATATTCCCTAAATAATATACCTAAGTTTCATAGTTAATTATGAATGAGGCCCTTTTATTATTTTTGATGCTGCTTTTTGTATATCGTTTTATTTGTTGCAACCAATGTGCAATATCTAATGTGGATATTTCAAACAAAACATTTAAACTATACGATTTTTCTAATACGTCTCCCTATGTCGTTTTGTTACCTAGTTACATTTTTGCTACCTAAATATTCAGTCATGGAAAAATCAGTTCTGCTCCGCATTGCGCTATTATCATTTTATCAGACACCTACCTGGCTGTTATCTTGCTGGCTGAAGGTCGTGGGCTCATACATAACATCTCTCTGTTACTGTATTTGGGTGTTTGTATTGCATATTTATTAGGTATTTCTAATCATTTTCAGCTAATTATTTGATGCACCCAGTCTACCAACAAACTAGTCTATTGACATTGTGTTAGAAATTTATAAATTCGTTAGACCAATGGTCTGGATACCATTTGAATTTACATTTATGATGTTCTGTTATACGCCTATTGGAACTTATGAGGATTTCAAATTGAGATTGGCAAAAGATAATGCCTGGAGCGTTAACTTAACTTAAATACGAGTTCGACCACTGTAGCGAGTAGCGAGACAAGAGCTATAATAATTCCTGTCTGCATTTTATTTCTTCTCTCTGCTCTCTATCGACAAAAAATCTGAGGATCGACATCTGACGGGCAGCTAGTCACATCATGGCTGAGGTTCGGTGCACTGTCGGGCGAAGGGAGGGGGAAGGGTACGGTGCGGGGGTGCCATCTGCGCGGGCGCTGTTCTTGTGCGTGTGCGTGCACCTCATTACACTGAGCATGTGTGCGTGTAGGGTGCACTACACCTTGCACGCAACGGGATCCTGCCCCCGAGCAGGTAGAAACGTCGCTTGCCCGCTGACATGATTCGGGACGGATCTCACTTTCTCGTTGGCGAATATGGGTTTTGAACACGCCATTCTATAAACTATGTTGGATGGATATATCGTGGAACGTCTACTGATTTAAAATCAGCCTCCAGCAACATTTATTTTATTTAACATTTTGTTGCGCCGGATTTCGGCTGAGATTTTTGAATTGGTTGGATTTTTGTGCGAACTCATTTCCATGTTTTATTGTTTCGAAAAGTTTCAAGTTATAATAATAAAGTTAGTGGTTGACGAACTTTCATGGGACAAATATTTGAGTGACTATTTTGATTCATTGTTTGTTTGTATCGTCTTATGCTACACTGTAACTATTAATATGAAAATGTTCATTGTGAATGCCAATCTCCTCATAACGCTCCATACAGAGCTGGCACAGTAACAATTCAGTCCAAGTACTAAATATAGTACAAAATAAAACAACTGCTGTCTCTTGCCCTTCATTCATACAACCCTTATTCCATATTTGAACCCTAACGTGGTGTTATTAGTGTCCAATTTTATTTGTATACGTAAAGCAATCTAATTGGTTGACGCGGTCGTCTGCGCGGGCGCACCAGAATTTTTAATTATGAATTAATTAGTAGCGATCAACAGCATAAGCTTGACTAATCCTAAATACTCTTTTCGTTGTATTCAAATGTGCTATGACCTGTATTTATGCGGTTATATTAGTATTATAATATCAATGAAAGTACATAGGTAGATACCTACCTACCTTTCTGAGCCCCGTGGTTTAATTCGTGTATACCTAAGTATTGGGATAGAATAAGCTTCTTTTGCCTAGGTACCGAAATTAGTTTTGTTTTCAGTATAAAAGCATTACAGACACACGCTGTTACTTATTAGATTAGGCTTTTACTTTTTTTTGTTTAGAATTACTGACGATGTTAAAGCTTTAAAATAGAACTAAAAATACCTAATATCCTTATGTTTTTAATTCTTCCCAAACCACCAAATTTATTCACTAATACTTGGTAACGTAGGTATGTTACAAACGGGAGATAAATTTAATGTAGGTAAAGATTCACCTACTATGAGCATAATGTAGCGTAGTTCTCGGCCATATGTTGAGGTCGACGACTCTGTGATAAATATTACATGTAGTCAGTAGTTGCAGTATCAAACGAACGTATCTTACCTATCCAATGTAATCAAATATCTCGTAAATTAAACTTTGACATCGCCTGCTTATTGTGTGCAATTGTGTTTACGTAAACAGCTTATTAAAAGCACGCAACCCTATTTCTTACAAATGATACCTTAGTTATATCAGAATAAACTGCTGTTTCTTTTATACTACTTCAGAGGACAGTCTCCATTCTCTTTCTCCATACAAACGTACTTAGTTTACATTTTCCTCCCTGGATAAAGACATTAGAGCAAAATATGTTTATGCCATAAAACCTATATCTGTCATGACTATGCATCTACCTTTTTATTTATTTTTTCATTTTCTAATTAGAATAATAATAAAAAATAAAAATTTAATAAAAAGGTAGATGCATAGTCATGACAGATATAAGTTTTATGGCATAAAGATATTTACTCTGTCTTTATCCAAGGAGAAAAATGTAAACTACGTTTGTATGGAGAAAGAGAATGGAGACTGTCCTCTTAAGCTAATACCTACTTAATATCTACCTACAACCCAAAGTGTACTTTTACATTCATATTCTACTAAGAGCATATAAAGGTGTAGAAAGGATGCTTGATATAATGTTTATATTAATATCATTCGTTTCACAATTACATTGGCTGTCGGCAAATACGAATACCTATTATTGTTTATTCGTAGGCATTCCGCTCCCGCACTATGTGTTGCGTTACAAGTGGGTGTCAAATCATGGCTTAGGCCAAGGTTCTTGATTTCTATCTACATGTGTTTAAAGTAACGTTTGTAGAACCAAGAAAACTAATTGAAACATAGCTAATGAAATTTCCATTTTAAGAGAAAAGTTAAACATAAATTCTGTGACTTTTAAGTTATTTTTTTATTTCATGAATAAACGGTTCTAAAATACCGTTTTTAGACCAAAGAAAACTGATTGAAAATAAATTTTCCATTTGAGAGAAAAATAGAAAATACATTCTGTTAGTTTACATTTTACAAAGTGCAACAAGTTCTTCGTTTTATTAATATGTAAATTCCACAAACTACTATATACTTTTTTAACTACAATACTTATAAGACATTTGCCGTTTCCGTGCTAACGGTTCGCTTACTATTGTATCGAGAGCTAGGTTTAAAATTGGACGAAGTACGTGACTAGTTTGAATCTCAAAGCCTGTAATGCGTTCACACATTAGTCATAGAGTTATGAATGGCTAGGGGGGTACAGAGGGGACTCATATAGGCAGCTCGCAACAGGTGGTGTGTGCGTTGCCTACCCTTCCAACGCCTACGCTTCTGCGGAATTACTATGCACAAACGGGATAGATAAGGAAAGTGAAACTTTCACGGTTGCTTTCCCGTAGCTACTTGTAGATTACATTTGCATAATGGTTATGTAGGTGAGTAGGTAATGTCTGATTAGAATTCTGTAGGGCAGGTAAAGTGCGATGTTTATCACGGACAAAGGTGATGATTAGTTGTTAAGTTTCTAATTAAAACGTTGTTAGCATTTCATTAGGGAACGGGACTTACACTATTGTGTTAATTACATACACGCGCCTATTACATTTTTTGGTCTTTAGTTTATTATTTTACAAACAGAAAAGCACCTAATCGGACATCCGTCATTGTGTCGATTGATCTGCGATTATCTGTGTCTCCTGTTCTACTACGGAAACGGAAAGGGATGTTACTCCTTTATTTTTAAAACTAGAGATACTTTTTGAACCATCCTAATGATACACTCCAAAGTGTTTGTTATTTTAGGTGAAAGGAACTTGATTCATTTTGTTAATGCGTCCTCAATTTATTAAACTGGTGGAAGAAAGAACGCATTGCTCCTTTTCGTTTTAAGATGTTGGTTAGACAAGTCTAAAAAAAGTTAGCCGTGAAATAGGAGGTCAAAACTAGAGTCCCGCACCTACAGATGTCTAAAGAATTTGATATAGTCCAAATGTCTAGGTAAGGCAAGTGAATTAATTAGAACACGGTAACACAAATCTGAGGTGAGTTGAAAAAGTTTTTAAAAAGTAAAGTAGCCTTTAAGATACAATTGGTAACCGCAGCTTATGGATATCAGACTCGTTTGCACTTCTTATGCGGCTATCAACGTGTGTCATCCATTTGTAGAAGTCGATCTTGTTTAAATGGTTGCATTTAATGAATCAAAGACCATCTTGGTGTGTTAGTGCAAAGTTTATGGAGTTACGGGTTCTTGGAAGCGTAGTGAGCGTCTGGCATCGACAGTTAGCTGCACATGCTCCGCTTGAATGTGGCAGAGTTACTGCGCTCTCGTACTAAACACGTACAAAGACGCTCTATATTAAATTCATACGAATTTATGGCTAAGATTAGTTTATGTAGTGATTTAAGTGTGTCGGATTCGATTCATCTTATGCCGCTTGTCATCTAAGACATGCGAGCAGATAAAAATATGTATAAAGTTACATTATTAATCGACAAAACGATTAAACTCAAAGGGTGAGTATTTTAAACTAATTGGATAGACACGATGTTAAAATAAAATCCCGGTGAAATGCTATCCTAATCATCAATCATAATTTGCCGGTCGCGTTTCTTGGCGGATGTCCCCAGAACGACCATGAAGATAATCTATATTTAGACTCAGTGCAGCCCTTTGGTAATGCACTCGGAGACAATAACTCACGCGATGTTTGGACTTGGCCTGCGGCGACTCGTGTTCAACTCTTTGATCAACATGTCAAATTGTTGTAATTTACATAGGAAAAGTAGTAATAGCCGCATTTGTTCTGCACACGTAAAGTTGGATCGAAATAAACGTTTTTCTGGAAACCGCCTTAGTAGTTTGATGTTGTGCGGTTATAATTATAATTCCCGTTATTTTATATTAAAATTTGAAGATAATGGGAATGAGTTATTTGCTTAGTTGAAATTCTTATAAAAATATATTAGTAGGTACATGGTATACCAGAAACGAAAAACAAACTAAATATTGAGCATTTACAAATTTTCGCTTTACTATAAATCAATAATTATTAAACTTACAAATCATTTTTCTTTCTTTTCTGGCCCCTCGATCTTTGGAGGGACATATCCAAGTTGTTCTTCATCATCATGAGGCCAGAATGTAGGTTTATTTACCGAATCAATCGCACTTTCCGGGAACATTTCAGCATACATTTCCATCGTCATGTCTTCGTAGGGTGGTAACGCATTGATTCTATTTAGTTCTTTATTTGCCCTATAAAAGTTATTCAGATAAATAGTTAATACGAACAGTTTTTTTATTAACTGTATCTTGGGATAAAAAAACATCCTATGCGTTGGTTCACTTCAGTAGTTTTCGAGTGGAAGCAAATAGGTATGATATAGAATAAGATTCTCCTCATCTGAGCGATGTTCCCAGTATTATCCCTTCTCGGGAGCCCAGGCTCCTATAAGACCCGAAATTATTTTAGGTCGGCTTACTAAGTAAATTAGCTTTGTTCACATCTACTGTAAATAGATTTGGCAATGTCCTGCTCTCCTTAGGACCAAGCAGTTTACCCGCAGTTCAAGTCCGCCAGTCTTACCCAAATCTCTTAGTCGCCATTCACGACACCCACGAGAAGTGATTGGGGTAGCCCTAATCTGTAGCTGGGCTACACACGGCTATGAAATTAGAATATGATAATATAAATAAACCTAATAGAATTTAAAAGATCATTGATGACTTACGCAGCAATAATAACGTTTTGTTCATCACAAAATTTCTTAATTTCCGGCTGCAGGGCTTGCCATTGCTCATCGACTTTAGAAGACAATGTGTCTTGAGGGTATGGGACTTTGAATGAATCGTATGCAGACTTTAATTTGTCAACCAAACCTTTAACGGGTACAGTTTTTTGGTATTCTTGCCAATCTATTTTAGGAGCTTCTGGAGGATTTGATAGTACTCTAGAAACAAATACTGTTTTTTGAACCTAATCTGTGCGCGTCTTAACGAACTGCACCCAGACTCAGAGTTCAGTCCTCGCTTCGAGTGAATTTTGAAGATGTATTTTTCCCAAAAATATTTCTAGTATGGTAGTAAAAATCAAATTACGAAATCTAAGGAAATATCTAATCTGTCTCCTTTGAAATGCCTTTTTTATAATAAACGAAAGTGTGGACTTGCGTAGTCTAGTTGGAACAGACGTTGGGGTACTGGACGCGAGTTCAAGCCTCGCCGCAAGTGAGAATTTTTGAATGCTATTTTTCCTTTAAAATAAATTTTCTAAACGAAAGTGAAGTATAACTTTCAACTAAACTATGAATGGAATCCCAGACATCTCAACCTTGTCTCCTTCGGCACGAATTAATAATAAAATTTATTTACATCAGGACAAAATAAACTTGACCGAGTTTTCGAATCAAACTTGATTGACACTGGCCACATAATAACAAGCATGCTATTTATTTTTTAACTAAACTTAAAAATATATATAAGTACATAGTACCTACCTACTTATTCAAAAGAAAAGAGATGTACCTACCTTCATTGTATTCAATACAAAATATAAAAGCAGCTTTATTATGAAACATGATTAAACGTAAACACGTAAGTTGTTTGAAACTCGTACATATTTGTAATTCAAATAGTTACCTGCGTAAATATCCATCGGACTTTCCTTTGAAAACCAAGAAATTTGCTTTCTGTTCGGGCGGCACTCGTTTTTCCAGCTCTTTCCAGTTCAATGAAGGCTTTGTAAATCTCTTCGCCATAATTATTCTACCAAGCTGCTAGGCGGTTTAGTACTATTTATAATTTAATGATATGTTGTTGTTGTTGGAAAATTATGATGACTTTTGTCAGTAAAGCTAAAGAGTATATGTGTTATCAACCTATTTGGAAGAAAACTTCAAAAAAGGTATTATTGTAAGATATTTGGAGCCTATAGCTATGGGATGTTCATGTGATCCTATTCGTATTGTTATTGCTTGGTCCTAACATTAATACTTTTTCAGATAAAATAAAATCATGGGTCCTTCTATCTTTGATAAAAGTTAAAATGGTGTAAGTTTTCTAACATAAGTAGGTAATCCTACCCTTTCCTATATCCTACTAATATTGTAAAAGAAAACGTTTGTGAGTATACTGCTTCACCGATTGCGACAAAATTTGGTATGTCTGTAGACAGCTGGAGACCTGCAGTGAAATAACATAGCTTTTATGAAAAATAACATAAAAGCTACTTTTATCTCGATATTCTCACGGGACCAGGACTTACGAGGAAACCACTGGGGGCTGCTAGTAATGTCATATTACGAGTTGTATCGGGGCTCCTTCCATACGCCGATTCAAAACGCTATTGGCTGGCTCATTTCTTGGTGGCGGATGATTAGCTACTCAGACATTATGTATTCTATAGATACCATAATACAATCTGTTCATATAAAATAATAGATAAGTATAACACACTAACGTTTTTCAGTAGGTAAGTTGCGCAGACGCACGCAAAATTGCATGACGCTATCCGTGTTATGCCGATCATGTTTCGTAGGTCGGGATCGTTGGGAGTTGGGTGGGATGGGACCTTATACTATGAATATATTAAATTTCATAAAAAATATTTATTAGAATATAGGGTTTCATTTAATGTATAGCTTTTAAGTCTTCTTTAAAATATATAGGTGGATAGCTAATACTATATTGTTTAGTATAAATACATAATATCAAATCTTATATTTGATTGTTACGTGATCTAATTTTTATCCCAATATTTCTCCCTTTAGGCAACCTTCGTTGCGCAGTGTAGGGTCACAAAGATTTGAGAGTTTGATTGCTGTACAGTATGATTTTTTTTAACTACCTGTAGGTAATCATTGCTTACGTATTGATTAAAAACCTGCTGCAGGTTCCTTCTAGGTTTTCTAATACTGTTACATGTGGTTATCTATCAGAAACTTAGAAAGCACCTGTAACCTTAAATAGTACGTTTTTTTTAATTTCAGACTAAAATCTGACGTCTTTGTTCTTTGTATTTGACATTTTTACTTCAGGAAGATGTGTCAAATCGTATTCTACAATTAAAAAACGAAGATATAGATATGCTTACTACTTTTAGGTAATACAATGGTATTGTATACTCTATCCGTAGCGTTGTCTGCTTGCTTATAATAGTGTTATGATGAGCAATATCTAACAAATCATTACTTGAAGAAGAAGAAGAAAGAAGGGACCTGGAAAGGTCTCGAAACATTGAGCGTTGAAACAATGCTAAAAGTAATAAACACTACGCGGTTAAAACAGAAAAATGGCTTTAATTCCAATAATTATTTGATTTAATTACGCGAGTAAAACAACGGGATGCAACTATTTAGTGAGCAAAGCTACTAAGGGAGGTCAAAGTCGTCACACATTACAATATGTGAATAAATGTAATTATTGTTCGCGCTATGTTCTCAGTACCGTTATCATTATCATTGATAAGATAACGCGCAATGAGCTCTGTTGTTATTTTCGGTTATGCGATAACTATACTTTGTCAGTTTTTGAACGCTTTCCATTCGCGCAACTATTACAGTTTATAAAGTGTTTTAATTTAAAACGAAATTCGTGTAAATTTAAATGAGATAACAATTGAACAGTTCTATTTTATTAGTGTTATGTTATTCCGTGCATGGATTGAAATCATCGACTAACTTCATTATTATTAGACACGGGTCTAGATCGCGTTATAGATAATTAATCATTGTTATTAATTACCTCGACGTTTCGGCAAACGGGTAATACCGGCAATCGTGTAAGTTTTAAAAGTGCATCGACTAATTTCTTCTAGTATTATTTAAGTTAGTAGGTATATTTGTTCACTCTTCAGACTTGTACAAAAACGACTAAGCTTATTATGATGCTGTCGGTGTCTGTCCAAAGTGATAATTTTGTTAGATAGAACAAGAACTTCTATGGTTACATTTCTCTAAAAAAATATGCTACGCCAGTGCCGTAGCAAGTTTTGCATATTTTTCAGGTAAACATTTTTAATGTGTCATCTCATGCTGATTATTATGAACAGATAGGTAACAAAAATTGATATTCACTGTAGGTAGAGCTTTAAAAGTTACCAATGTAACTTTTAAAATTCGAATAATATATATTCACTGATGCTTAACATAACTTTTAGATTCAATTTAATTATAGCAATTTTTGTACGTTTAACGTCTTGAAGCTTAAAGTCCGACTACTCAATGCGGACTATAAAATCAACTGACTTGCAAATCGAAACATTCTAATATTAGCAATTTAAGAACTCTATGACTGTACATAATACGCGACTTCTAGAATTAGAACATAGGTACATACACAGTACATCTACATAAGGAAAATCTAGTTTAAAATTAATTTTATCTATTCATTATTGTATTAATTTTAGACAAGGTTTTGTGAATCAGAGATAATAACTGGATAATAAGCATTAAGTATTGAGTAGGTACTTATCCTTCTGAGTACAAAAACGTAGACAAGTACGAAGAAGTAAAATTGAAACTAAAAGTGGGCTGCCTTATCTGGTCTTCTTCAGTCAGCTTCAAAGGTTAACTGGTAAATACTCGTAGCTAGGCGGTAATTACATGGTTCGAGAGATTTTAAGCTATTGCATAGCTTTTATCGCGGGCTTTGAGCGCGGCGACGGAAACAAGAAATTCCGTAACGAAAATAAAACCTAACACCCCCCACTCCGACTACATTTTTTTTTCTTTTCACCATTTTTTTTCTTAGGCTACATGCCTAAGAAAAAAAATGCTATGCAATAGCTTTATCGCTGCATTCCCCGAGTGCCACATTTTTTTTTCTATAAATCACTCTCACCCCCCGAGTCCTTGCTACAAACGAGCGACAAATCGTCACCGCACCGTTTCAATTACAAGACAATAATATCGCACCACGTAGGAATAACCGATTCATATCCGCCGGATATTACGTGTAAAGACACCACCGATTCGACTTCAGACGCGCCGAATCTGACGACATTTTTACTGCGTTCACCACTCACAGAAATCAAGGACTTTTATTCTTAAGACTACAGAATAAGAACTCTAGTTTCTGGCGCACGTGACATCGAAAATAGCTTCCGGCGGATCAACTCGTTGCACGAGGAAAGTGTTAACTAATTCAGACCACTTTGAAGAGATATTGGGAAGAGTGTTAAGGGATTTGTAGTTAATGATAAGCACATAATTGTGAATGAGCTTTGAAGTTTTCTAAATACGTAACGTTTTTCTGGGTATTGAGCTTTAGTTCTCTGTCTTCTTATTGTTAACTAGCTGGGTCCCGCGGTTTCACCTGCGTAAGTCCCGATCCCGTGGGAATCTCTAAACCCTTTCTTATCGAATGCCTCCATTTTATAAAGAACACACTGTCCAAATTTCAGCTCTCCAGGCAGCTACTTAGGCTGTGCGTTGATTAGGCAGTCAATCAGTCAGGACAATATAATTTAGTAGATATAGATAAAGATAATAACAAGAGGACTAGGTACGTTCATTGCATTGAATATTTACGATGTCAATAAAACTCAAAGTTGTATTTGCGTACTTAAAAATCGATCCCATGGAAGCCGTCCAACATCAAAATAAAATGACAAGTTTTGTAGACAAGAAACCGCTTTACAATAAAAACAAAAGGCATTAAGAATTGAGGAACAGGTTCAAAGCCTTATTCAAGCTTGCAGGAGTGTTTTTATCCAATATCTTTCATCTTTGTCATTAGTGAGGTGTGTGAGAAAGATGACTATAGTGCGTTTCTTAGAGTATTCTTGCCTAGATGCAGAGTTGTGGTTACCGAGAACCCTTAATAATGTACTTACCAGAAACTTGAAACATCAACTTATTCAATGAATAAAGATAGATATTCACATTACACTTTATCTTGTTCTTGAGATCGTAAAAATGTTATATTCTGTTTTCACTATTGATGCTTCTATTTATTTTTAAGTTGGTAGGTACACATATCTATACGTAAATACGATATTTATACTTAACTGTTTGGTGTGCATATCTACCATATTTAGGATCCCATTCTGGTTATGTCTTCGATCGAGGTAATAATTCAGTCTCTGTAATAATAACAGTAAATATCCCTGTTACTAAACACACTAAATTATACAATAAATATTATAGATTCTATGTAACTAGATTAGATCCGATGCCGAAGATCGTGCGAAGTGTAGACGTAAAAGTAGGAAAGCGGACCCCGAGCTCTCGAGAGGGATGCAACCGGGAACGTCGCTCTGATAATGCTGATGAGATTAGATGTAATGACAACCGCCTAATTATTTTAAATACCTACCAATGACAGTCTAACAGTTAAAATGTGTCTTTTTTGCAGCCCCAGCGCAATGAAGCTGGAATGGACGGAGAGCGAGTCAGACTACGGTCTTGAGGAAGCAGCTTTCTACGAGGGCCCTCCTGTTATAGCACCTCCGCCGCGAAAACATGTCTCCTTCAGTCTTAGGCTTGATTTGGTAAGTTTTTAGGGTTCCGTACCTAAAGGTAAAAACGGGACCCTATTACTGAGACTTCGCTGTCTGTCTGTCTGTCTGTCTGTCTGTCTGTCTGTCCGTCTGTCCGTCCGTCCGTCTGTCCGTCTGTCACCAGGCTGTATCTCATGAACCGTCATAGCTAGAAGGTTGAAATTTTCACAGAAGATGTATTTCGGTTGCCGCTACAACAACAAATACTAAAAACAAAATAAAACAATTATTTAAAAGGGGCTCCCATACAACAAACGTGTCTCAAAAATAACAAGGAGTTTGGTACAATGTGAGGTCGCTTCTGATTGGTCAGGACAAATCGAGTTGGTCATGGAATTCAAACTGCCTTACTTACCAAAGAGTTTCTTTTATGTTTCAGATTTTCTTTGTGCCAAGGTTTTTTTTTTTTTTTTTTGAGTGATTCGATCGTTTGATGGGAGTAAGAATCGAAGATAAATATTTCATATTTTCCTATTAAATTTAAAAATTGGTTGTTGTAAACCATTTTAGGGTTCCGTATCCAATTGTGATAGTGGTACGGAACCCTTTGTGCGCGAGTGTCGCACTTGTATTATTTAATTGACACGTGGTTTCTCCCGCGTTAGTTCCGCGTAATTCTGATAGCCCCGCGGGGTCGGATCTCACCTTTACACAGATCTCCAGCTATCTGCATAACTAGTTTCAAAGCAATTCGTTTAGTACTTTTTGTGTGAAGGACCTAACATACTCAATTACTTACTTACACATATACTTTCACATATATAATATTAGTAGGACTCAAATAACACCATCGTACTCAAATACCAAAGTAGAGAACTAGGCGAGTTTACGACAGGATGGGTTAAAAAATTTATTTTAAGAGTTTGCCAACACCGGGTTATTTGGACACATTTATGACGAATATACTTTTTTACACGCAAACTTTCATATTTGTAATATGTATTAGTAGGATTGTGTTAAATCTGATGGGCTAAGTCAGCAGTGGAAAGATCGACTATCATACAGAACTGATTCTACGAGTTTATCTATACATATAATAAAATCGTAACTTATCGGTGTCTGTTTTTGGAAGATATAAAAAAAAGATAAATTGTAGGGGTATCTATTAACGCAGTAGAACCTATTTTTCTGGTTGTCTGTTTGTCTGTTTGTCTGTTTGTGTGTGCCTTTGTGCCCGCTAATCTCAGAAACGGCTTATCCGATTTTGACCAAATTTGGTATGCAGATAGCTTTAGACCCCGATTAACATATAGGCTATTTTTTATCCGGATATTTTGTCCGGTTATCCGGATAAAGTGATTTTTCTGCTTTTACTTAGTTAGTTTGAATGTTGTATTGAAGAAGTATGTTGTGTGGAATCAATACATGACTAACCGGATATCCGGTCGAAAATAAAAAAACCGGATATCCAGTTTTTTTTTTCAGGAAATTCCTAAAATACCGTATACCTTTGTCTCTCCGTATATCCGGATCCTTCTGACATACGGAAATTCTTTATAATGGTTGTTTTTAACCGACTTTAAAAAAAAGAGGATCTGCTCAATTCTACCCGCATATTGTTTGTATGTGAATATGTTCAAACCGTACTCCGGCATTATAAAGTCCGATTTCGATAATTCTTTTTTTATTTGGAGAGTGAGAGTCCCGAGTTGGTTCCATAAATTGTTGGTGAAGATCTGATGAGAACCTTCGGAATGATGAGCAGAATAGCATCCCGCAATGCTGTAAATTACTAATTTTTGGACTTCCATCAATAGAATCGGCTTATTAAGAACAAGGTACAAATTGATGGACCACCTGAAACCACCTTCTCAAAAATTCCTCAATGATTAAAGTTACGGTTACAATCTTGAAAATGCAATAAAATGGATTAAAAAAATATATCTGTAATCGGGCAGTCTTACTGGGTAGATGCAGATTGCATGTAGTTTACGTGGCACAATGGCAGCTATGGATTCCGAGTCGAGGGTTCCGCGTTCGAATCACAGACCGGCGCATTCCCTTTTTAAGGAACGGTGGCCTACCGAGCCGAGTGATGGCTTCCGATTCGACGGCTGCGCGTTCGAGTCACGAGTCCCGGACACGACGTTACGTTTTACCCTCCAGATGGTCGTCCACCTTGCCGTTGTGAGGGGACTCAGTAGCTGAAAGCTAAGAGGCGCACGAGGTGGGAAACGGGGCTTGCCAGGCTTCTAATCCGTAATCCCGCGTCAGCGGGCTCGGGGGTCCTTTCCGCAAGAAAGGGGCCGCATGGATTATAACCACTATAAAAAATCACCTCAGCCTCTGGTGGTGAACTCGGTGAGGGGGGGGGGGGCTTTATCACCGGCTTTGGGGACCTCGAGACGGTGGCGTGACCGTGCTGAGGGAGAGGAAACGGAGAGGGATTGTCTATCGGGAAGAGGCAGAGATGAGGCTTGGAAAGGCCGCCGTTGTCGGGTAAACCTATGGTAGGGAGCCCAACGAGAGTGGCCTGACAGTGCATAAGGTGCAGTACCCAAGTAAAAAAAAGATATAAAAAGATACATAACAGAAAGTCAGTTGCATTGTATGTTGGTGAGTTTATTTTTATTGTTTTGTCCTTAATTCGAAGTCGGGTTTTGATTTTTTTTTAATTTTCGATAAAGGCTACTTCTTATTATAAGTAATGCGAATAAGCATGCAACACGTTACCTACCGCTGCGCTGTGCAAAATCTACTCTTAAATAGACTCTGCTATGATTCTCTTCTGTTCAGCAACAGACTTCCCTGGTCGTCCGTTCAAGTGTAGACTTTTGCTCAGCGATGGGTAGGTAGTCCGAAAAACGCTGACGAAGTCGCGGGCACAGCTAGTCTACAATAAAAACTTTAAGAAAGCCTTGTAATCCAGCAGTTTTCCTTCTCTAACTTTATAACAGCCTAAAAAGGGACAGGAAAATAGAGCAAAAACTACATTTACCCATTAATCAAAGAACTAGTTTAGTGTCTCTGAAAAAGTCACAGGATATCCGATTGAAAGGAAAATCTTGGACGGGCGGGGCCGACATTTCAAGTTGTCTTAACCTAATTTACCTTGCTTAGGATTCCCTACCCAAGTAAAAGGCCTGTATATATTATGAGGTTTATCTGTAATTATCAGGCAACTACATTATAATTGTCGGTACTAGGTAACTGTTGGCGTAGGCGTGCGTCTATTTCAATATGTTCCAATATTTCCACGATAAGAACAATATGTTCAGATAATATTCGTGGAACTACGCCGTTTGTTGAAAAGTTTGTCTAAATTTTAGGTAAATTGTTGGTTAAAGTTTGTTATTATTTCTTTGTCGTATCAAAGAGAAGTCGTTTTTGGAAGAGCTGAGTGGTATTGTAAATCAAAATATAACAAGAAAGGCAGCCTTTTAGTTACCTATCTAATATCTCAATCGGGACCAAATCATGTAAAACTGCGGAGCATAGCTATAGGTACCAACTTCTTTTTTAAATTTCAGACTACGATCAGACGTTTTAATTCTTTGTATTTGACATTTTTTCTTTAGGTAGATATGTCAAATCATAGTCCACAATTAAAAAACGAAACGTAAGCCTAGTTATTTAAAACTAATTACAAAATTACGACTAGCTACCATTCGTCTTTACTATAGAAAACATTCGCAGGCACTTATTCAAGACAGTATTCTCTTATAATAATTATTAGTTAACCTATCCAGTAGTTGTGCTACTAGTTTCATTTCAATGAAGCTGAAGCTTCGTTAATAACTGTGTTGGATGGAACAGGTCCAACTAGTTAACAGGTTCGCTAGATAGCTACTAAGTATGTTTGAGATATATTGGAAACTAGAAAATTACTAGCGGTTTTTAAGCTTTATAATTAGATAAATGGGAGCTTACGACTCTGTCTTATCTGACATACTGAAGCACTAGTTGTGCCTTTTCCACTCGTGTATGTCCCGATCACAAAAATCCTCTTTTGTCGGATGCCATCGCAATAATCGCAATAATCTGAATCAGTATAAGTGCATATGCCAAGTATTGCCAAGAGTCGAAATATAAATAATCGAATATGTTTTGTCTCATTTTTACTGACGTGGAATATCAAATAAAAGAGTGAGACTTTGGAAGGTATAGTTTTCTCTTACAAAGGCTTCGCTTAGTAAGATTTTGTAGTGCGGCCGTTGGTAATTAATAAGCGAATTGGCCATTTTTTTCTACAACTTTATACATCCACATTGTCACACTACGCAGGTTTTACGCAGGTAAGGTTCAAGTGAAATGTGGTCAGCTGAGCCACCCCCCGGATGTGCGCCTGCGCTGCCAACCGAACCGTAATGTCTTTGACAAAGTTTTGTTCTTATTTGACACGCAATCTCATGTTATATTGCTCTTGGAGTTAATTAAAAGTTATTTTAAAACAGGGAGCTAGATTGTAGTAGTTGTTTTAACCGATTTTAGTAATACAATGTTAGTAATGATATCTTCTTCTTCTATCTTCTATTACCTATAATAAAACTGAAGGGTTTGTTTGTTTGTTTGAACGCGCTAATCTTTCAGTGTTGGATAGTCCATTTATTGAGGAAGGCTATAGGCTACTTTTGATACCGATATTCCCACGGGATCGGGACGTAGGTACTCGGGTGAAACCGCGGGACGCAGCTAGTGATTTAATATAACCCAAAATACTCGATGTTTTGAAATATGGAAAAAGCTCTTCGCATTCATCGAACTCGTTCGAATTATAATTCATTAGATTGTACGTATGTCTAAGAATTAATTCTATCCTCAATTCCTATTACAAAGAACCCGCTCTTTATTTTAAACTTTTTATTTTCGTACGGTTGTCCGTGACACTGATGCTAAGCTGCACTAATGAGTTTGGACATTAGCTCACTGCTACGGAGAAGTAACGTTTTTTAACGAATGGGTTACACACTTTTTTACGACTGTATCTTATTATTTTTGAATTGAAAAATAAAAAACTACGTTACTTTATAAATTTCGTCTCAGCAAAAAATATCATTGACATTGGCAATTAGTAGGTCCTATTGTGCATGTAGGCCGGCGCAGCCTCTAAGTAAGAAAGGTCGGAAAACGTGCTGCAATAATCTTACTATATTTTTTAAGGAATCGTTCTACATCTTAGTTCGCACGATCTGGTGAGATAGTAATCATTTTTTAGTTGATATAGGAATAGGATAACACTAACCTAGAATAACACTTTTAAAACCCATATTCCTGCGGGATCGGAACTTACGGGGGTGTAACCGGTTGTTAGTATATAAATCTAGTTAGAATAATGAAACAATAAATTGTAAAAAAAATCTGATTCACCATTCATTATGTAACGCATATAAATAAAGAGGAAGCTTTAAAATACGTTATATTTATCTTTGAAATCACTTAATTACAACTTGATGAAGGGTGCTTCTTACGATGTCAAATAAATTGTCTTTAAATCATCTAAATACGGTCATTAATAACTGACTTCACTTGATGGGTGGATCAGTTTTTAGTTATGACGTTTATAGCTATTAATTTATTAACTAAGAACTATTAGTTTGTTAAATCCACCAAAAAAATAGTTAATCAACGATTGCGTCAACCAGAGTTCGTTTTTGGGGTTCTGTATTCTGGGATGTAATTCTGTAGCCGATATAACAAAAAATACTATAAACAACATAAAACAAATATTCGAAGTGGTACGGAACCCTTCGTGTGCAAGTCTGACTCGCACCTGACCGGTTTTTATTTTTGACATCAGTTTTACACATAATGTCAAAAATGTACGCAAATAACACGGCAAGAGTTACATTTTTAACCGAACTTGGCGCAAGCAATACTTTTAAATACTTTTAAATTGAGATATAAATGGATTTTTGGACTATAATAATTGTCTCAACTTTCTACTGATCAATTTGTACGAGTATAAGGTAGGGTAGGTAATATTGTATTATTAGCTGTTTGAACAAATTATCGGAAGTATCCGTGCGTGTCTCATTAGGGCAGTCTCTTGAAATCCGGTGGTGTCACTATTAAAGACATTTCTAATCATTTTCTAATGAAATTAACAGGTATTTATAATGCTCATCCGACAAAAATATCGTAAAACATGCACACCGGACGTCCTTCTTCTTCAGCTATCTAGGTAACTAGGCATTTGCGTAAAACGGCATTCTCAAAAATCTGCGTAATTAAAACAGTTTTCAATCCTGATAACGTTGTAACAGTGCCCTTGTTTGGTAAATAAAACGCTTTTGTTGAGCTAAGGCCCGCGATTACAATTAGAATGCTATAATAATTTCTTTCTACAGTATGAGCCACCCATAAGCCATGTGCTAATAATATAAGTTAAAATGCATTGTATGAAATTTCAAAAAAAAAATATATATATGAAATTTAAATCTTCTATAGATTTGTATGTTTAACTCAGTGTAAGCTTTAGGGTGTCGATTCCATTATACCTATTAGTAATTAGCACAATTATTGTGATAAATGGAAATAAGTGGATTTTATCTAGATTTTATATTGTATTTTATTTATAAATCATCCGGAATGCATTTTACCGCCCTTAGTTACGACACTACACCGGTTGCTTCCTTTCTTTAACTCAGAAAAAGCGTGACATATTTTATTGTAGTTTCAGCAAGTTGAACAGGAAATAAATCAGGCAGAGTAAGAAAGATACGAGACGTGAAATATTGTGACAAGTTCGAAGGATCCTGCACATTGCTGTCTAAGTAGCGACAAATCGACAATTAACCACGGTCGTTTGTTATCCATGTGCGTGCAAGGGATTTCTAAAAGCTTCAATTTTCTGTTTATAAATCTACGGACATATAGTGTTTTATTATAGAAAGACCGCGTTTGGTAGAATTCAGTGTTTCCACACAAATCTTACTGCGAGGTAGGGCCGAGCAATTACTCAAAAAAGAGGCATTGACAATGTCCATTTTGCCGGTTACATTTTTGCGTTACAAGGCCTTACTCGAAAGAACACGACAATATGCTTTCTTAATCTCGGCTTGGCTTACCCGTTGCGCAACGGCTATCGCGCTGGAACGGAATACCAGTAGTCGCGGGTTCGAGTCTCGCCGGATACTAAAGTTTGTGAAAACATTTTTTCAAAGAGCATTTTTTCGTTGTTTATTTATGTTTTTATAAAAGTTGTGAACTTTACCTTCTTTACTTTTTACGGACTAATTACAAAATTTTTGTCGCATAACCTCTAACGCAGAAGCTTTCCTAGAACGATGCTTCTTTACGATTTAATATGTCTCTCTAAACTTTGTAATAAATAAAGTTAACCCGTTGCTTGTCGATGAGATGCCTGCGGCAAGGCGCGGCGGCACGCGTGTTCCGAGTGTGCCCAAGTGGTGGAACAAGCAATCACGTCACTTCAAAACTTTATTGTCATACATTCCCCTCTTTACGGTCTGTGAATAAGCGATCACGCTATCCCCTTTCCAGGAAATAAAATTACTAAAGTAGTCAATTTAAATCGTCTTTGCAACGAAAAATTCCTAAAATTTTAGTAGAGCTCCCTTGTACGATAATTTAATAAACGATTGCGCTATATTCGTGTTTCCAGACCCTTCGATTAGGTGAATGCTTTGGCCTGTTACTAAACTAAAGAAAATCCAAACATAGAATACGTTTTAAAACAACTTCCGAATGTTCCTTACTAAATAAGTCTTAACATTAACTTATCTTTCGAAACCCAAAGAACATTTATCAATCGTCAGTCGAAGTAATAAGAGGTGTAAGTGAATTGGGATCGTGCCCCCAATATCGATAATCACGTGCCAAGAGAGAATCAGTGAGGGGTAAGCGTGACCCCCGACTTACACGGAACCAAAAATACCCCAAGGATGTTTACGGGTTAATCACTGCACCCGGTTCGATGGATAAGGGATTAATTATTCTGCCATGTGTGTTTGGTTACTGTATTTGTCAAAAGGCGACTAATTTTAGATCGCATCAGTTTTTATGACGCTTAACCCCTGAATCGTCATGCACTTATGAATGTTAACGATTCGTATCAAATGCAACTATTTCTATCCACTCTCATTTACATAGATTGGGACTCGTATTTAGAATAGCTGTGACGATGCTAATTGGTGCCATAATCTGTCGAAAATATAGGTGTACAAATTGTAAAACAACAACGGAACAATTAGCGCTTAGCCTCTAATAAATTCCCATTGGTTTTTGGTTTCTCAAACATTTATCTGCATTACTGTTTGATTTCATTTTTGATATTAATGATTCTTCTAAGGAAAATACATCGTTATAAAAAATGTAATAACAAAAGGGCCTCATGGAAAAAATATTTGTTGGACATATTGCGCTTGATTGGATCGAGGGGAGCTCACTGATTCGATTTAGACATGTTTATTGGGTAATATTGATATACTTTGTGATTAGGTCCCGTGTCATGGGTTACGAGATTCAATTGACAAGGGTTACAGAGATCAACTGTAGACTCATACGTTACTTTTGAAATAAATAACACAATGCTGCCATTTCGAATGTGATTTTTAAGATAAATTCTTGCTTGCTATAGGTAGGTTATCTACCTACAAGTTCCCAAAGCATTCATTCTATTCAAATTGCGTTTTCTTGTAACGTCGATTTTATTCTTCGAATAGAACTAAAGATAGATCAAAGATGGTTCACGCGTTATGCCCATTGTTCGGTTATGTGGTGAATATTTTTAAGCGATGCATGTCCGAACAACCAACGGAAGTGGGACGCGCTATGTGGATAGAATATTCGCTCGAAAATGATAAGCTATAATCCTGGCCGGTGGACAGAATACATACTTTTCTGGTTTTTCAATATATTACGCTACTGTATTCTTTATATCCTATAGTTTTGTAGTATCTCTCATCTGAGCGATAATATGCATTCGGTTGCATTCCTTTTGGAAGACCAGGGTCATCGGTCAGGGCATCATTGACTACACCTATTACTGGAAATAGATTTGGCAATATTTTTACGGTTGCCTGCTTGACACCAAACATCCTTTGCCTTCAAGTTTATCCACCAACGTGCAGTGAGAAGATTTGCTAATCTTATTCCTCAGAATCCTTAGTAGCTTTTTACAACACCCACGGGAAGAGATGGCGTAACGCTATTCTATGCCGGGGCTACACGGGGTAGATAATAGAATAGGCATGCTTATCCAAAATCAGTGATATAAGTTAACTGTATTATCGAACCAACAATTACCGTAGAAATTACCACTTTAAAATAAAGTCTGATATTTAATCTTTTTTTACTTTAATCTCTTCTTCTTTACATAAACTTACGAATATTTGTTTTTATAGTGTGACGAGGGTGGCGGCGCTACCAATGGCATCAAGAGTGAACCTCCGGAGGCCGAAGAGCCGAGGACGATGCAGAAGGTGCCTTCACTGTCAGATCTGTCGGACCCGGAAGCCTCACTAGGTAAGTCATAGATAGTAAAGATTTAACCAAAAGATGTTTGTGTACGAAATATAGGTACGGCAATAGTACGAAATATGACTTGAACGAAAAGTGGTAAAGTTCTATTTAAATCTGCAAGTACCTACCTACATCAAATTAAAAAGCATCTATTCGTGAATATAGGCGTGAGATATCTAGGAGCGATAGTCGACAATGAATTAATATAAAAAGTAAATTCTAGATTCAATTATTCAGGTCTATGTTGGATCTCGTAAGATATTCAATGCCTTCTATATTATGTCTTAAATGCATACGAAATTATACTAACCATTTATTCAGACAGTCAAATTACCTATATCTAAGTTAGAAGACAGAAAGTTCCGCACTCAGTACAGGCGTACCAAGTACAGGAATCAAAAATTACAGTTACAATTTGCAGTGCATTAATCATAATTTTCACGTGACATAAGTTCTGTTGTTTTTACAATCACGTGCGCCGCAGTTCACGTGCTAGTTCGCCTATTCAAATGTAAAGTGAAAATGAAACTGAGTACCTAATGGTTTAAACGTTCTAGATTGTTGTCTTAGCTACCTACTCCCCACGAGTAGTGCGAAGGTCACATATTGTTCTCCCCTGCAGGAAACCTGTGATCGGACTTAGAAAAGGAACTGACTTATCCTGTCTTCTAACCTGCTGATATTTCTACTGACCTACTTTTATTGATATTCTCTTGCCTCTCTAATGAATTAGTTAGTAGTCAAAAAGTAAAATCTCATCGTGCAAGAGCAACATACATTGAACCTATGGAGCACAGTAGTAAATAGATCGATCTGATTTAAGTGAGAACCTTAGATTACCTAAATGGTGGGTATTCTAACAACGACCACCATTTGATTCATCCTTTTTAAAGGAGTGTTAATAATTTCCCGAACAGTTTGACTTTGGAACTGACGAAGTTCGACCGTCAGAGACGAATTAGAAATGGATCACTATCAGGCGACCTTTCTCCTTCAAGTCTCTAATAGAGACCAGTTCAGTACTATGGTGGGAACGCGCGAACGTTAGCAAAAACAAAGGTAGGTAATTAATCAAACTTCTATCTAGATGATTACAGCGTTATAGATTGTGCTTAAGGCCCACGGGAGTCTCCGAAAACGATTATCGAATAGGTGAAGCATTCATAGGATAATACGACGCATCCTTATTACGACACGGTGCAGTTTCATGCCGTACTCTTTCATAACCCAGTTTATCGTTTGAAAATACATTTGGTTCAGCAATTTTTACGGGACGTTCTAATGTGGGTACGAAAATAAATGACCTTTGCGTAACTACACGTCTTTGTGGTTTGCGGGCTATCTCGAGTTTAATTGTTATTGTAAACATAGATTTACAGTCATTTAGGATAGTTGTTTTTTAAATTGTACCATCTCTCAAAACATTAACTCAGCTTGTTATAAGTACTACGGTTAGGAAATACATAAATAACCCACCGTTAGACGAGTAATGCGTTAAAAAACAAGTGTTAGCTAATTTATTAATAGAACTTTGATTGATAGGTATTGTGTATTCGGATAAAAGCAATAATGGTTTCCATCATTGTAGGAAGTTCTTCCGTTCTTATTTTTTGTTGGATTTAACTCGAACGAGAAAACAGTATCGTGGAATCTTGTAGAAGTACGTAAATAATAGACTGAGATAATAGATAATATTCTACTTAACAGTACGTACCTATAGTAGTTGAATGTGAAAGCTTATCAATTCAAAGGCTTTGTCCTTACTGACTGATGGATCAACGTACAGCCTAAACCGCTGATAGTAGAGAGATGAAATTCGGAGAGTGTGTTCTCTATAAGTAGGTATCTATGTGATGTAGGCATCCGATTTTTTTTTCCGAATAACCATATCGTAATCGTGTGTATTAAATATAAGGCTAATCAATGTCAAAGTCGTTAACCCTAACGTCGGCGTGGTGACTTCGGGGTGGGCCAAGTATACGGGCCTATTGTCTTAACTTCATTTGTATGGATTTGTCGTGGGAACGATCCGATAAACGATTCAACATTGCATCGCATGAGAACAAATGATCAGCAATCGAAAAATATAAGTAAAATCCATTTTGGGAAAATCAGTTCCCTGGACTGAATAAAGCTAAATACTTACCTACCTATATCTTCAGTTACTTACAACAGATATAGATATCTGAAGATATTTAATAAGTACTTAGAATTTTTTTTTTTCAAATATAAGTATAAAAAAACTGTTAACATATCGTATTATGAATATATTAAATGGAAATCAGAAAATTGTAGATCTAAAGCTATTAAAATTTCTCTGAAGGCGCCAGCTTATTAGGAAGAAGTCTATTTAGCATCTATACACAGTATATTAAAAAGTTAAAAGGCAAAATATGTAGTAGGCAATAAAAAACCGTTTAAACTAAATAGGTAGTCGTTTTTTTTGTGTATCATTTGTTGATGACATTTTAAAAGAGATAATCGCTACCGATGCCACAAACATAATATCAATTAATTCGCCTGAACAATACCACAGGCAGGATGTAGATTTTGTTTTAGTGTCTCAATTAAAATAGAATAACAAATAATGTAGCTTCTCTTATGACCAAATTTGTCTAAAACGATCCTTAAATTTAAACATCCGTGCGAAAAACATTCGTCTTTTATGGTAAAATATGCAAAAATGAACTATTAAAGTGAGCGGGGTCTGGATTGTATATAAAATATAGCACGTTTTAGCTCAATGAATTAAAACTGTTCATTTCCGTTGAACAAAACTATCAATATGTATCATTTTAAACACCGGATTTTCCTATTCGATAAAGTTTATTTACTATTTAAACATGAATGAAAAGTATTTACTTATGGGTGTACTATATTATACCTATATATTATACTATATTATACCTATTTAAAGTAGAGAATCATATTTCACATGTTCCGATCCAATCGACCTCGTCTCGGCGAGTTGGTCGCGATAATTACATTTACTACGAAGTTGTTACAGAAGCTTTATGCTAAACCGCTTTATTGCTTTCGAGTTTATAAAAGTTTACACGTTTGGTGGTCTACATCGACATTTGAGAACTTTTATTATAAAATGGTTACACTTAGGTAATCTGGGGGCACGGTAGTGCCCCCGCCAAGACGAGCCAGCGAAGCGTACGGGCACTACCTACCTTTTCTCGAAAGGTTTCGTCGGTTTTTTGAACCCTCATAACTTGGGTTTGGAATATACCAGATGAATGTAATTCACGGGGTATAATTTCAATAGGGGACTTAATAAAAATATACAGTTTCAATTACATAGCTCTTATAGTTTAGATTTAATTGATATCTCAAAACCTCCGATTTCGTCACTGACTCACTCACTCACTGATGATCATCAAAATTCAAATGGTACTTCCCGAAGTCCTAGAAAGCTAAAATTTGATATGTAGGTGGGTATTAGTACACAAACAACTAGAAAATTCTAAAAGTTGAAACTTTCACCCCCTAACCCCTAAAATTAAGGGATGGCTATTTGTATGAGACTTTCGCAAAATATGATGCTAGAGGTACCTACTACAACTTCTTATTATAAATAATAAAATACAGAAAATCAGGGTTTTTAGTAATTCACCCTCTACCCTTTAAATTAGGGGATGGAGTTAAGCGCGCGCACGGCGCCTAATGTGTATTAGAGGTGCTAAAGGTATGAAAATTGATTGATATTAGAATTAGATAGGTTTACCGCTGTCGTACAGTGATGGACAACAAGAATATTTTTAAAAGTTGTTTCGCTATCCGCCAGTGGTGGCCAAACGAGTGGTGAACATTGGAAACATCGACCTAAACGCCGTACCTACGGCGTGACGCGTAAGTCGTTAATTCACGACCTATTGGAAATGAAAAAAAGAAAAAATATTCTATTTACTAATAAATAAATACATCCTACTTTACCTGCTCATATTATGTAGCCGAAAGTTTGTTTGATTGAAAAAAAAATGTAATAATTAGGCAAACTACAAAAAGCGATGAAATCCCCTCAAAAACATTTTCATGTAAAATGTAGCCAAGACGAGAGCGAGATCATATGATGGGCACTGTCAAAAAGTTATCAGATATCATGTACCTAAAGCCAAGCTTATAACTCTACACGCCCCAACTCCACTACAAGCACCTTACTTCACAAACTCAACATCTTAGCAAAAATATATGGGCTTTGCCGTTTCACCACCGCAAGAACAATTGTTTAACAGAAAACCCATGCATGGTAGCGAAACGGCCAGCCATATTTTTGGCTAAGATGTTGAGTTTGTGAAGTAAGGTGCTTGTAGTGGAGTTGGGGCGTGTAGAGTTTAAGCTTGGCTTTAGGTACATGACATCTGATAACTTTTTGACAGTGCCCATCATATGATTTCGCTCTCGTCTTGGCTACATTTTACATGAAAATGTTTTTGAGGGGATTATTTTTATATCTATACTAGTAATATTATAAAGAGGAAAGATTTGTATTTTGTGTATGTGTACATAGGCTAATTTTGATCCCGATATTCCCACGGGATCGGGACTTACGCGGGTGAAACCGCGGGACGCAGCTAGTTATTTATAAACGAATGTTTGACCACTACGTATCTCCCTAGATGGTAATTAAGTGATCCTCATTTCTTATTGGTTGCACCGGCCTAAAATTTGGAACACGAAATAATCTACTTCACTCGACGATACAACTTAAGCAGCTTCTATATCCAAACTCAATACTTTCTTCGGTTTCGTAATGTAATCTATTAATATATTCGATAATTTCCGATAAAATCCGTTAAATTGTTTTATTGTGCAACTCCCTTGAACTTTGTACCTGAAAACTTTTCGTTACTAATTTGATAAACGGACGGAACAAAATTATCAATAAAACAATGTATATCTGCGGTTACAAGGCGTGATAATTGCCAACAAACGGTTATCATATCAACAGCATTCGAAACGGGCACAAAGTTGCCACTACCAAATCAACTAGCGGTCGCTACCGATCTGTGACTCATACAATTCATATTCATCTAGCGTTATTTACTGTTTGGCACTCTATAAAAAGGTCGTCGTTGTCTCACTAATAAAGTACAGAATTTATTTTTATGATAACCAAATTTTTATTCGTTATTTTCTACTATTACAACGCTCTTCACGTTCAAACGTCATTGAAAAGTGTACGAAAATCTTGCCCCTAAATGAATAGCTTATCAAAAGATCTAGCTAGATCCATACTGTTGCACCATACCATCTCGTCACAAACTAAACAATTAATATTTTGTCGTTTTTATATTCCTCTAACATGTTCTTATAATGAGTTACTATCTGTTTTTGTAAAATATAGAAATACCCAGACCAGAAATAAATATCTATAGACCATGCTCGCGAACGTGCTATGTCACAGAGGTCTGTTACATAAGTGCTTTACGTAATTATTAATTTGCCAAAAATTCACTATCAAAAAATGTAAAGACAGCGAATGACGTAAGGAGAGGATGTTGCGGTATCCACTTCCAGCTTATGTTGCACGTTACAGAGGATGTTGCCAAAACTCCCCAACGCACAAACATCGAGCACTGAGCATAGGTACTCGCATTACTCGCATACATTACACAAGGTTTCTTCGAAAACATTTATTATTTAATTAGAAGTTTATAAACATTAAGTTTTAGGTTGCGTTGCTTCATTCATGGCTTGTGAATTGTGAACGGAATGCTTGTGTTCGTGAGTTGAGTTCAAATACTAATGAAATTTGTAATATTAAACTAGCCGTGTCCCGCAGTTTTGCCTACGTAAGCTCCGATTCCTTGGATATTTTGAAAAACCCTTTCTTATCGGATGCCACCATCATTTAAAGAACACACTCTCCTAATTTTAGCTCTCTACTATCAGCAGTTTAGGCTGTGCGTTGATAGATCAATCTGTCAGTCAGTCATTCTTTTACAAAGGATTTTATTTTATCTAAATATATTTTCTGAATGCATCAAGGTATAATCTTAAAAAAATACGTTAGATGTTATTTATAGTCGAAAAGGTTATAAATACTTATTTTCAGTAAAATAAAATCTAAATAAAAATCGATTACCTACTTCAATTATTATTAATACCTACCTACATTTTGTAAACTATTAATGCATTTACCTACCTATCGGTATTGACATTAAAGATGAAACTTTATACGATAGCGTGGTAAGCGGTTTTTTATGCTCTATCGAGTGGAAACCAAGTTTCGTGTGTCACCTGGTTTTTTACATTTTTTTTTCTTATTTTGAACTTTATTTCTGAGGGTACTGAAACCAACTTGTTTCCTTTGTCTCGGGATAGCACATGTGAAACCAAACTCTATTCACTTGTGTATCATATGGTGTATCGGTAATATAATATGTTTTGACAGTTCATATTAATCTTTAATATTGGATTTGAATCATGAGGAAAGTTCATGAGCTCTGTAGTATCAGACAATAACAGATAATTTATAAGCATCGTATTTTAAGAGGAAAGTCTACAGACCTACAGTACTCTTTTCTCCATACAGAATTTACAAACGCCCCTACGTTTTGATTTTTTTCATATTCTATTTTTTCTAAATTTTATTTTTATTCTAATTGAGTAAAACCAAAACGCATGGTTATGGCAGGTTAGGTTATAGGCATAGGCCTAAATGGCTTAAACATTTCGCTCTAATGTCTTTACCCAGGGAGGAAACAGGCTACTACGATATACGACCTCTGTGGCGCGTCGTGCGAAAGCGCGACTGCAATGCAGGAGGTTGCGGGTTCGATTCCCGCCGGGTGCAAGTATTTATGCTTATAGAATAAATATTTGTGTCTGGTCTGGGTGTCCCTCTATGTATAATATGTATGTATTTACAAAAGAAAAATAAATATAAGTAGGTATTATATCCGTTGTCTAGTCACCGTTACACAAGCTTAGTCGCTTACCACGGGGCTAGATGGTGCTGTGTGTTGTTCACAGAATTTATTATTTATTATTATTTATATTGTATGGAGAAAAAGCAGCGAGACTTTCCTGTTAAGTATACCTACTAGGTATCATCTTTTAGTATTGCTTCATTATTGCTACGTGTTAACGTAAGACGTAGAAATTTTACCCGAAATCATTACGTTCTTTCTCAGTAAGTGCTGACGATAATAGTTACTGAGAAACTTAGTAATATTGCTCATCCGTATACATTTTAGCGATTGCTAGGTTCTTTACTTTGGCAAAAGCACGCAACTTTACAAACAAAGCTAAGGTTATTCCTGTCTAAGTCGTACTGTATTGCTATTGACACAAGCAACACAAGAAAATTCACATGAATGCCTACCACGTTGACTCGAACACGTGTTGCACTCACTCACACAGCGTGCGCAGCTCAACACACACGGTTGTTGCTTGTCGGCCATTCATGAATTATGACTCTCAGTGACTCGCTGTTCTTCGATGGTGAGAAACCTCCACAGCAACATGTTGCTCTAGTACTTCTCATCCGAGCGATGTTCCCGGTTGCATCCCTCGCGGGAGCCCGGGGTCCGCTATACCCCAAATTAATTTGGGGTGGCACAGCTGTAACTAAGGCATCATTGATTGTAAATAGATTTGGCAATATTTTCACGGCCGGCCCTCCTAGGGTCCTTTATCCGCCACCGCGCGGAGAGAATTAAGGTTTGCTAGTCTCCCTCAGATCCCTTAGTCGCCTTTTACGACACCCACGGGAAGAGATGAGGTAGCCCTATTCTATGCCGGGGCTACACGGCTTGTTGTTGAACATGTTGCTCTGGTACTGCCTCAGAGCAAACGGCAGACATCTATATCTTTTCAACTCTAGATTGACAACATGATGATCAAACGGCCAACATGCGACTGACTCCATAAATACGTCCAGAAAGGAATTATTTGTGAAGTTATTGGTATTATCAATCTGTCGTCTAAACTGTGATAATATTCACATTATGTGCACATAAAATTTAACACCCAGTATTTGTCAGATCACGGCATATAATCATGTCAGACATATTTTGATTCGTAATCGATTACATGATTAGATAGATGTAGCTATTTTGGACCTAAAAGCCCTGATCCTGAACTGATAAAGTGGAAAGATAATAAAAAAGGCTAAAGAATTTCTTTACCATCGCTTCCAATTTATCTTTTGTGCCAAAACACAGGGTTTAATAATAGAATTTATCTGATAAATAACATAAAGATATCTCGGCTGTACCTTTTTACCTTAGCAGTGTAATAAACTAATAAAATAATGTAGTGTCAGTTCTTTATAACAATGATATCTTGTTAAAAGTATATATTAACAAAACAGTCGTAACGATAACTCGACTAACCTAAGAATAAAGTAATTTTGTTTATATTAACGATAATATAGTATTATTGTATTGAGATATTCTGGCCACGCTGTGAGCTGGTTCTCCGCATGTAAATGGGCTTCTCGTCACCTCACGGCACCGTGCCACTCGCTTTTGCATACTAAATACACTATCAACTCGTCACACGCCTATAAATTTCATATTTTTATAGGTACGACGAGTAGATTTACTTGGACGTGCCTTTTGTTTGAGTTTATCTACCTGTTTTTTGTTGGCTCTATTCCTCAGTATTTCATTTCTTATTATAATATCCACACACGTATTTATTTTACTTAAGACAAGTGGAGAAACAGACATAGGTACGAAAACAGCGATTTTTGCATTAGTACCTATATAAAGTTATAAAATATTTTATGCAAAAACTGAATTATATAATTAAAACAGCATGATCAAAGTACCTACTGCTTGGGTTGAATTTACTGAAAACAAAATTAATTCATCATGTGTTGCTAAGTATAGTTTGGTCGAATATTATTCTGAATTGTGCATTTTTAATTAAGATTTAAAGACACCATAAATCCTTATAATCTTTGTGGTGTACCACATTTGAATTCAAGCCAACTCCTACATAAACATTGACGAAGTTTGCAGTAATTTTAATGAACTTTGTGTTTTAACTACAGACACAAATCATAGAGTCAACTACGACTATTAATAAATACAACTATATCTAACAACAACAATATTGTTAATCTATACTAATATGTATTATTATCTAGTTCCATACTGACAATTCTATGCACCTAAGTAATACATACACATTAATTGAAATGTAAACTAAATACACCTTCATACTTATACAATCTGATTCGATGAAGCAGGCATTCCTAAAACTTAAAAAAACCATAGATAAACCGAGTTTAATGTAAGCAAGTAAAACAACGAACTATCTCTACTCTTCCAAAAGCTTAACTCACGCATACACATGTAGAAATGATAGCTAAGTAGTAGTTTATCGATACGTGCTACAACACGAAGCGTTTCGTAAAATATGCGCCTACGCAAGCTTTTGAGAGCTTGGTTACCTAACGCCATCTGTTATCGTACCTCATTATTATTTCTCATCGTGGTAAACTTGCGAGATGACTGTCGACCGAGTTCGAGCCTCCACCGCTAGGTGGCCGATTGACTGTTCCACTTAATAGTACAACGTGCTTACAACAGATGGCGTCTAAGGTTTTTAGTAAAAATAAGTTTTTTTTAGAAACTTATAATAAGCGTTTTTTATTATAAATACATTTATTTATGTCTTGCACTCAGTTTTCGTTAAATTTTAACAACTATAGAAAAAAAACAAAAAGTTAGGTAGGTAGCAGTAAGGACCCTATACAAATAAAGAACACTATTTAGAGTAGGTAATAAAAAATCAACCGCCTTTTAATTATGATATCCAAAATAATTCGTAATAAATCTAAGGGAATTTATTAAAATATTTAAAAATATGACGCCGATATTGAGTCACTCAGGATATTCTTTTTTTTTTTCTTATTAAATATTATATGATACAGGAAATGTATTATCAATTAACAAATCTGCAATTTAAATTAATTGTGGCACAATATATCTGTGTTAGGAAAAAAATATCTTAAACAAGCTATGCTTTTTAGACCGTTTTGTTTGTGTGGATGTGACGTAGCGGGCGGAGTGGGAGGGAGAGAGGGGGGGCGAAGCGTGGGAACCATGCGGCAGGTGCGCGCGCGCCGGCCACTGATCCTGAACACGCACACCGACAAATGGACCGTGTGTGTACACACACATTTAAAATATACCTAGAGCTACCCTGTACAGGTGCCCGTTATTTAGTTCCGCTTTTCCAACAACTACCTACTAGCTTATAAGCGCTACTAGTTTCTCAAAGTTGACTGCCTACCTAGTAGATATAGTATCTACCTAAGTTAATAAATACTCATACTAATGGCATTTTATATTCCCTAATATTAGTACTAAATTCAAAATCCATTGATCTTTAAGTTTCTTATTCTTCAGTTATTCTTACACAAACTTCAGCCAAAAATTTTTAGACAAAAATATCATTTCTTCATTGTTTCGGGAACTACGCTTGCTCGGGATAGTTTCTGACGGTGGAATCCCGGTTAGTGTGTCTCGCTTATCAGTCGAAGTAGTAATAAATAATTAGTGAAGATACCGTCGTTTTCACTCCTCCCCTGAACGTCGCTACACGCCTCTACAAGCTTTATTATCAGAGTTTTCCGACTTTTCCGAGCCTCAAAAATGTTTAAAAACAACCTCCAATACTGTAGAGTGGTTTTTAATGGGTTTACCTACTAGAAAACAGCTAGAAAACAGGCGAACTCAGTCTACGTACAAAACATTAAAGTTATAAAAAGCCCATGTAACGTAATTGAAGTGAGTTAGTTGAGTGGCCGAGGCTGAGGGCAATATTCAATAAAAGTGGAACAAAAATTAGATTCCGTTAGAAACGAGAGGGAGTTTTTGCCCTTTGATGTCGCGTAATGAAGTTCACCTCTTTCTCGGTTCTCCTCGGTAGGTAGATAGGTCACCGGTATTTAGTTCGTTATCAACCTCGAAATTGGGTTTATTCCTCTCCGATATTTACCCCCTTACTTTTAAACGATGACTAACTTTATGTAATGTTTGTCTTTTATTGTGATATGAAGTTTTAAAGTTGACAGACAGAGAAAAATCTTTACATAAACTAAGTCACCGTTTATAAGTACTGGGGTTAGACGCTTCCTTCGACTAAGCCTCTATGGGGTGAGTTGACAAGACATTTTTTTAATTATTGATAGTTGAACGTTTCTGAACGAAAATTAGAAGTTATTGAAAACATTAAACAGAAGGAGCTGCAGGCTGAAATAAATAGATGTTTCTAACAGTAACTTCTAGTACCTTTGAAACCCTTCAGAGGTCGGTTTCCACTAAAAAACCTTATATTAATCTGATTTATGAAAACCTCGGGACGCACGGGACTACGTGCGTCCCGAGGTTATCATAAATAGATTATTACCGATATGACTCTAAATGCTCTGTTACAATCGGCATATCCTTTACCACTGAATTAATTGATGATTTATAGCTACGGCTAAGGTGAGTGCATGGGAATTAAAGTTTCAGCGAATAACACGCGAAGTAATTAGAACTAAACATCAAAATGCCACGGGCGTGCTGGAGGCGTGTTCGAGTATACACTCGCCTGATTAATTTATTGTTAATGAGCTCCGTACAATCGTTAACTGTTAGTTACTTGTTAACTGTTGTTTAATTGTTGACCAGAGGCATAAAAATAGGTGTTTTTATATTTTTGAAATTATTTTTTGTCATAAATCTTTTTGTAATAAGTATAGGGTCAGTTGATGAGATTGGACAGTCTTTTAACTAGTCTATGGAGAATCAAAAGTAACAGATTGTAAATAAATATTTCAGGATAATTCACACAATGCCATCTAGCCCCAAACTAACCAACAAGGATTGTACTAGACAACGGATACACTACATATTATCCTTTTTTTATAAATACATTTCATACATAGAAAACACCCAGACCAGAAAAACAAATAATTAGTTTTTGAGCAAAAAATACCTGCACATGGCAGGAATCGAACCCCCAACCTTCTGCGATTTACTGTCAATTTTCTCAGGACAAAAATCGAGTCGAATTTTCATTGAGGAACCATTGCATTAAAATATGTTCTATGCAACCCCATCAGCTCACTGTATTTTTTTTGTTATTCTGACAGAATAGAGCTAGACGGAAACATTATAAAACTGCGGGACTCTCCGCCGAATACAGAAACCCTACTCATAAAATTTGAATAGGGTTTTTCAATTAAGCAGCTCTCAAACTCAAAAGTACTCATACTAATTTTAAGTTTATAATCTGCTCAATTATTTAAGTGGAACTCAAATTTAAAGTTACGTTTCTATTTGGATGTCTGCTAGACATACATAGGTATACATTTATTAAAACCACAGTGCATTAATTTTCTTTAACGAAAATAGCCGAGAGATAGATGCAATTGTAAATCGAACAAACGCCGGATATCGTTCAGGTTACAGGAACAACACGGATATGAAGGCAACAATGACTTATTGAACATTCGATACGATTTCCACAGATAAATAGAAAGCTCTAAGACAATCGATTGCGAAATGAATGCTTTTAACGTAGTTTTGTAGGTTTCTCACTAATTAATGTGGAAGTAATTTGGGGTACACAAAAACATTATGATGAAACCTACGGCTTACCTAGCCCCAGTCGTTCTTTCCTCTGGGTATTGCTGATTAGGCTGCGAGGGTTGTATAGGTGCTGGGCAAGCATACTCCACCCAATAATGTCTCGGGTACTACAGTGCCGTGAATAGTTTATTGAACATTCGAAACGATTTCCACAGATAAATAGAAAGCTCTAAGACAATCGATTGCGAAATGAATGCTTTTAACGTAGTTTTGTAGGTTTCTCACTAATTAATGTGGAAGTAATTTGGGGTACAGGAAAACATCGTGATGAAACCTATGGCTTATATCAGTCAGGCCTCAGTCGTTTTAAACCGTTCTTTGCTCTGGGTACGGCTGATTTGGCTGCTAGGATGGTATAGGTGCTGAGCAAGCATATTCCACCCAATAATGTCTTCGTAAAGTACTATGTCTATGATTTTAGCTTCGAAAAGTACAGTAAACGAGCGTCGTAGAGTCTTGACAATTTATCATTGTCTTTACGTAAAGCACAACTATCAAGTATAGCGAAGATTTTAATTGTGTAATTATAATATACCTCAATCTACACTTTATTAATATAGTTTGGTTTCTTTTAACACATTCTAATTAAATTTTTGTCATTATTATTTCAAGTTGCAATGTTAGAAGATACAAATCCTAGGGTAAATGTTTTCCTACAATAAAACATAAAAACATTGAAGATTATTAGCTACGATGCGAAATAATTGTAAATCTATAGGTATTGTGATATATTACGTGATTTTTCCTGAATAAATCGACAACTTGCAACTAGCCAATTACTGACACTAGTCTACAGAACGCATTGATTGCCAATTACACTAACTGCGTCGTTAACTAAAAGCTTTGATGATTGATTAAATGTTCACCGTAACACAAAATTGATCGCAATTTGAAAGGGGGATTAAATTGTCTATTTACCTATTTATTTATTTATTTTATTTATTTTTTTTCGAAAAACAAACAGCACATAAAACATAATATAGATAACTATAGTTACAAAAGGCCAATTACATGTTTTCACTAATAGACTTATGCTAGGAACTAAATACTGTGTGTACACCTGTACAGGCAATAGAATGAAAAATTTATATAATTACGCTTTCTTTAATAGCTTAGTTAAGGTATAGCTAGGTATTCATTTTGGTAGGCGTAATACGGTATCCGATCTACGCCAATCTCGTTATGACGTAAGCATATCTCCCAAACCTAAATTTGAAAAGCAGATTCCCGCGGTTTCACCCGCGTAAGTCCCGATCCCGTGGGAGTATCGGGATCAAAAGTAGCCTATGTTACTCCGGGTGAATGTAGCTTTCTAATGGTGAAAGAATTTTTGAAATCGGTCCAGAAGTTTCGGATATTACCCCCAATAGACATACATACATACATGTTACCAACGTTACCTCTTTATAATATTAGTATAGATTGCCTCAAAAAGGTAGAGACTATCATACAAAGTGTCATGGGCATGGTACACTGGTGTCCAAGTTAGTGTTCCTGTTCCTGTTTTTGAGTCCACCTTTTCCTATTAGTAGAAATTAAAGAACGTGTATTGTGTAAGTATATTAATGTACAAAATATAAGTAATTGTTCACCTACCCATTTACTCTTAATCGTAAAAGTATGTTAATAAAGTTAAAATGTTTCTGTTTTAATTGAAATAGGTATTTCTGAAGGCTTCTACTATTATAACGAAGTCAAGGATTTTTTTTAGTTATCTGTATTATAATATAAATAACAAATAGTTATCTATACTTTTCAGAATAAATCATTTTGCATTCAGGTTAATTTAATATTAATATGTCGAAGTGACGAGCTTAAGTTGAACATTGCGTGCGCAGGCGCAGTTTAAACTATCCCATCTTCATTTGACCATATTATTACGAAATGGTAACCTCTGTTCGCTTGTCCTTGCAACATGGTGTCGTGGTCTAGCAGTTTTGTAAATTGAATCTACTAATCTATCTCTAAAATATTGTTTTCTAATATTTAGTTTAGGTAGGTAGGTACAACTTTCTAACTATAATTAAACTACTAAATTATTGATGACAAATTATAGCTTTCTAATACTAAGTTTCATAACTAAGTTGCGGATAGTCAGACAAACAGACGAACATTTCGAAATGATTGCTACTACGAAACGCTAAAAAGAAGATTGAATTCTGGTTTGCCTGCGTCTACACTATTATTATAAAGATAAAAGATTTGTATTTTGTGTGTGTGTGTGTATGTTTGTAATGAATAAACTCAAAAACTACTGTGCCGATTTCAAAAATTCTTTCACCAATAGAAAGCTACATTATCGAGGAGTAACATAGGCTACTTTTGATCCCGATATTCTCACGGAATCGGGATTTACGCGATTGAAACCGCGGGACGGCGCTAGTCTACTACAACCTTACATTGTATCAAATGTGCAGTACTTAATTTACAATTACAGGGATAATAAATTGTCACTAATGTGGGAACTGGGAATGTAACGTGACGTGACGTGTAAATTGCACCTGCTTATATCCCTTAGGAACATAATATTATGTTTGTTTTATTCTTGTCATTATGTCAGCATTGTATGGACTCGACTACATTGCATATGCAAGGAATGCTTATGTGTCAACCGTCTCGGAAGCTGTCCCGGGACGGTTAGTATCTCACACTTAGCTATTGAGTGTCAACCGTCCCGGTCTAGCTCTAAATCGGAACGACGACGTTGACGGTTGACACTTAATGGCTCAGTCAGGGATAAAAACTGCCCCGGTCAGGTGATTGACGATGATTGATAAAAAGAAGACCAAAATTAAAACAAAAGACGATCGAAACAAAAATAAAATAATGCCCATCAAAAAAAACGATAAAGCAAACAAATACTTGTACCTATTTCAAAAGATAATTATTTTAAATTACAAAATCACGTCACTATATTTTCGGGAGTTATTTAATTTTCTTGTATTGCTAAATTGTCTCTAATTAATTCTAATTGAGAGTCCTTTGCAAAGAATTTTACTTATTGCAAACGCCCGCATCTACACGCGCAGTGGGATAAAATTCACCCTCATATTATTAAGTAGGTACATGTATGTACTTAAGAATTCTCACGAAAAAAAACCTATTAGCTACAGGGATATTTTCGATATCAATTCTGATGAAAAGCCGTAGAGGAAAGAATAAACGAAATGCACTATTAATCCAGCATCCTGCTTCCAACGAGTTACATTAGGCAACATACAATGAAATCGCTACACCTACCAATTAAAAGTCACACATTTTCGAGAACTACAACAAAATTAACAGTTAAAACGGTTAAGGTACATTAAATTACTAAGAAAAAGAGTGGTGTCTCTACCGCAAACGATACGATACTCGGGCTGCTGCTCACCGCAACGCCCGTGTAGCATTTCACTATATAACTAGAAATCCGGTGGCTGTTTTTCCGGGCTTCCCGCACATCCACAATGGCGTCCCTTCCGGCCAGGTTCCCGCCAAAACAGAAATAGTCTGACCCAGTTGCGCGGGCGCACGTCCGGTTCGCGCAGCGCGCCGTCTACGATCTGCATTTCCGGTCCGGTTGTCATATTTTATGGGTTATGATCTTTTTAAATCCGAAATTCATAAATGTAACCCGATGAAAGTAATTATACCCGTAGTTAACTGTTCTAAAGTTTCAGGATGTAAAAGCGATTTGGATTTATCGTTGTCCACATCCCGTCACAGGCCCTGCATGATTTTTGGCACTCTAAAGTTAACTGTGCGGTATTATTGACAGTTTCCTTAAACTGAGATGATATCCTTATTACACTTATTGCCTTTTTCAGTACAAATTATCTTTCTTGTTTCCTGTTCGATTGAAATTACGGGATTTTGATTTCTGGTGTGGAAAGCTTTGTATTAAAATTGTCGTCAGCAATATGTAGAGTCGATAAGGGCACCGAGTATTGTAGTCGCAGGCGCAACGTTTGCATAAGCGAAGTTTTTGGAGCGGAAAGGGACATGAGGCGAGTTGCTTCATGTACTCTGACCTTGTGGGGCGATGGTTGTAAGTGGAACATCAAATCACTCACTGGAATCATTGATGATGACCTATTTTTGTTATTTTATAACGTATAAATTATTTTGACTCTTGTACATAAATACTGCTTATTAAAAGGGTTTTATTTTGTTGTGATTTTATTATTTACATAGCATCTGATTCCTACTCTCCTTGAGAATAACAATATACAATGTAGATGATAAGATGTCCGTTCTGAGGCGTTCCTGCTGCAAAGTCCATTGCGGTTCAACGCGGGAATGCTGCTAGCATTTTGGGCAGCTTTGCATCGGAAACGCCTGGGGATGGGTTATTTAGTTTTGGTGATTTTGTTTTTCTTTGTTTTGTTTAGTTTAGTTTTTTTTAATTAATATTAGATAAGTTATTGTTTCTTGTGTAAAAAATAAATAATCTATTTTTGTAAATATAGAATGTTTCTGCCTCAATGAATTCTTATTTAATGTAACATAACATCAATTAAATGTTAAAATGCTATTAGTTCTGGAAATTAACCTCCAACAAACTTCGTCCAAACTTTTTCTGTATTTAGTATTAGTTATATTTCACTAATCAATATTAACAGTTCCGATTATACTTTTCTATAGAATAAAACCTCTTATCTATCTCACATAATCTTTTATTAATATTTGAATGCAAAATATAGCACGTACACATTACCTTTCATGGTGATATTCATTATTTCTCGGTAGATATTAAAACGTACTTATTTATTTTAGTTTGGAACCGGAGGCCGGATAGATATTATTTAATATATTAAATAATGGTGGATAAATAAAGGTTTACGTAATTCTATTCCAATTCAATTTCATTAGCATAGTAATATTATAGAGATGAGGGTTTATTTTAATATTTTATGCTAATCTGATTAATATCGGACCTCCCATGTATCAGGAATATCTGATAGCGTTCATGTTGTTGTAGTGTTATTTTACATCAATTTTTTTTTACCAGAAAAGAAATATGAGTTTTCGCGAAACGAACAATCGAAGTATAAATATTATTACATAACGGGGTATTTACCATGTTTTAACTTGTTTGTTGTTTTTATTTGTAGTGAAAACAACCATTTAAGTTTAAAATCGTAAATCGAAGTATATCATGAATGATGCATACTACGTCTGGTAACCTTAGAACTGTCTTATTAGAATATGTTTTCCGCGATTGACTGAGTAGTTTAGACGCGCCCCCGCGCACCGGAAGTAGTGTTACGAAATTAAAGCATCTCTAATTGGATAACGAGGGACCTGGCAGCCATGTTTTATTGCAAAAATTGGTAAATGTTAACCCAGTATCACAGTAGCTTAATCAGAAAATGTATCAATGTTGTAACAAATCATATTAATAGGAACTACCCTAATTCAACTAGACAAATTAGACCTGTTTTATTTTGCCCCATTTTTTTTTTGGGATTGTATTATTACCCGGAAAACTTATAAATCATAATCATAAATCATATCATGACTGAAAACTTATAAAAAACATAAATCATATCATAACGGATAACTTATATGTCAGCATAGCATATAATCTATTTCTAGATGCTTTTGGTGCAAATGTAATAAGCGACAACATGGCATGTTTTTGATAATGCAATATATTCTCACAGTTTTTAGCCTAACCTTGTCATTTCCACATGAAATTCTAACTGGTGAACCTTTTTTTCCAAGAAGTAAGGAAAATTCTATATTTATCAACCACAAAGACCTTTACTGTACCTATGTTAGAACAAAAATCGTTCGTTAGAAGATAAGAAGGCGGCATCTTTGTCGGCGTCGATCAAAGCTCGCGCACGCGTCTCAAGAACGTTCGGGGAAACAGAGGTCTGGGGTACAAGTCCGGGTGATCGCAACCGATACTACGTACCTATATAGTTGCACTTGCCCAACCTTCTTAGAAACTAATCTAAAAAAAAACTTTGATAATTTGCAACGTTCTCGTCAAAGTTGAAATAATCGACGTGTAAAGGCCTGAAGTGCTGCAATGCTTTACCTAAATCAGAATGTTAGTTGCCAGAGACACATGTTTGCGTAAAAAAGAATTTCCTGTGTCAATAAGAGATACCAGCTCTCTCACCAAATAAAGCAAAGCGACACGAATTTGAATCACTTGTAAATTACATGTTGGTACTAAGTTTTAGATCCCTGCCGAGTTTACAACGTAAATACCAATTAAAATATGAATAGTTAGGGTGTGAACTATTTCATTACCCGAACGGTTTCCTATTAGATCGGAAACTTTAATTAACAAATAAAAAACTAGTTTATTTTTTAGGTTTTCATATTAATTGCCATGTTAAATGGTAATACTGTAGTTAATTTACAAGAGTTAAATTGTCGGGAAATATCATTGCTACAAATCTAGTTTAAGTAAAGTTAGTTAAAACGAATTTATTTAATGTTAATCAATTGATACATCTATGTATCTCTTTTTGTCAATCTTACTCATTTATGTATTAATCAATAATAGTTTATTGTATTCGATTCCTTATCAAGTTACCACAGAATGTAGTGCAATACAGTAGAACATCATGGCTACAACAGGGGCTACAGGGGAACATCGGTTTATTTGAATTCCTAACGATTCACTGACCTTCATGGTACAAGTCGCTGGACAGGTCATAGCGCACTGAATTTTGTGCCTATTTGATCTGCGCCATGTTGCGCTGTTGTCGCGTATTTTCTATTGAAAGTGATGGTGACTGTCCACGGAACTATTAGTTCCACGGACGGCCACCATCACTTTCAATAGAAAACGGGCGTCAACAGCGCAAATCAAATCGGCACAAAGATCTAATGTCATTTTGTATAGTATAGCAATTCCAGCGTACTTGTATAGTTTCATTTCAGTGTAACGATCGAATTCAATAAAGAGTGTAACAAATGGGGCAGACTACATCTAAACATACAGCAGCAGATTCAGATGAGGCCGGTGCTCATTATGTTAGTTTATCTGAGCTTTCGATCGCCACGACCGACGACCGGCCGACAAATTGGTACGTGTTCATTTGTATCGTCATATTCCTTTTCGTTTTCTAAATTACACTCTTTTTATTGGTGGATACCGATGTTGTGTGATTGATTCGGAGATACCAGTAAGCGTCGACAATTAGAATTGTGTCGTGGGAGTATGTCTCTCTATCTATAATATGTATGTATTTACAAAAGAAAAATAAATCTAAGTATTATATCCGTTGTCTGGTCGCCGTAACACAAGCTTGTTAGCTTATCACGGGGCTAGATGGCGCTGTGTAATGTTTACAGAATTTATTTTTAAAATTAATTATTGAAGCTGAACCACAGTTTACCTATTAGTTGGTATGGCTCGTGGCACTCTTCTCTCTAACGGCCGAACTGCCACTGACGCATAAAGCACATATATGTGAAAAACTGGCTAGACTTTCCGAAGCTAAAATATACTAACTTAGTTTAATCGGCGGTGGACGTCTGGCTTTATACTCTAGAGATGTACTTTAGGCCTGCACAGTCCTGTACTTTAATTGTTTTAAACATATCATTATTACACTAAACGATATTCTTGGACGCCTCGAGACAGTGATGCTAAAACACATACAAAGAATATGAATGGGCTGGATAAAAGAGTCATTTCTTAACCAACTTGATAATCTACAATAAACATTATGACTCACGAGTAATTCAAGGTAACTCAGCTGAGCTTAAAAGCAATGAATACGTAATTTATTAGTCTGATACAGACTAATAGTTCTATTTATTTGCAATTATTTGCAACTAACAAGTTTTGAGGTGTTTATTTTCGTACGGTTAATTAAGTTGATTGCGTTTTACATCTACATGCGTCTACCGTTTTATGAATCACCTGATTTCATTCAGATTTATATGGTGAAGGTCTGCCTTCAAATTTACTATCAGTTACTTTGGTTACAATGTTTATGAACTTATTATTTTAGGTTTACGTGTCACAATTTGAGATAAAGCTTACATGTAAATAATATAGTAAACATTACATTTATGCTTAATTAAGAAAAACAGTTTCTTTATCATCTAACTATCATTTTACTGTATTAACGTTTACTAATAATCAAGCTTAGATAAAAACAAAATTAGTAGATACGGTATATTCTAACATTGCGTATTCGAAAAATGAGCTAGAAACACCTACATGCATTTTCATAAAATTATTGTATTTTAAAACATTTGTCTTCAAGAATGATTCAGACATTTGTAAATAAGCAAAAAGGTATTCTTATGGATGTCAAAAAAATTATCGCAGTGTGACAGCACGTGCTCACGCGGCAACGGTTCGACATACGACTGAGGCTAGTGCGTCAGGTAGACGCAGTTTTATCGTCTCATTTTCCGAGACTACGTACCGTATCTTTAGTTTTTTGTTTTAATCTAAGTAATCATGTAGGTATACCTACTTCTTAATGGATATTGCGAAATAATCAAACGTCTTCCGGCCAATAATTACACACGCTCCACTCACATCCGAATGGCGTTACAAATGATTGTGCCCATTGACTGAAATATATACTTCCAGTAACCAATGTCAAGTAGATTAATAATTAAAATATACCTAATTAAAATCATGTATGAGTCATTCATAAGTAGTTGCCGTTTTCCGTCGCTAAGTTTTAGGTAAACACACACACGAGTAAAATTCATAGATTTTGACACGACTTACGACGGAAAAAGAAGTACGGATATTAGTTAACACAAGGTTTATTAACACTTTAGGGCTGAAGCTATACTAAAGAAGGAATAATTCCATATATAGCCATAATACTTTACAACTTTTTGTCTAATGAAATCAAGAATTGTTCGAATTGTCACTTGATAGCTCTCGACGGAAATACTTGAAAGTCTAGTCGTGAAGAAGGCAATTGCAAGCTCACTAGAAGCCGAGGATTGTTATAAAATCACATGCCATTGTAAAGGGCCGATTAAAAAGACAGTATTAACTCTATAACCTGCTGTAAAAGTTGCTAGAGATTATCTCTATGAGATTTGTGCCCTGACTAGGTTGGTTATACTGCGAATATTGAAAACCGAAACGTTATACGCACATTTCCTACGTTGTTAGAAATAAACTTTATCATTAAAGTCGTAGAGTTTGGTATCGATAAGTTTATACTGGTATCTAGGGCCTTTTCTGTTGGTTGTGATCGGACACTGGTTCCCAGTACTTGGGCGGCAGGTGTTTCGCCTCCTCCCACCGACTCGACTACGGGCCCTCGAGATCAATGATCTAGTCGAGATTTACTTAGGTATTATCCACCTGGTCGTGTATTTCTAACGATCAAGTATTAGTTTAGGTAAATACTAGAGTAGCTTGGTTAGAGGTTCTTGAAAATTTCATTCATGTTGTGTTGGGTGGGCTGAGCTATTAAAATTACAATAGCTATGACCCATAGGTTAACTTCATAGATTCAAATTATGTAAGAAGTATAATGCGTGAATTGATTGTCAATGTAGCCTTACGCTGTTTTAGAAATGCCTATGTAAAATTTTACTCTCCTATCACTACCGGTTGTTCATAAATTGTTTTAAAATTTATTTTTACAGTAACTACACTTACATACAAACAATATACGGGTCGAATTAAGAACCTCCTCCTTTTTTGAAGTCGGTTAAAAATAGGTTCTATTGCGTTTTAAAAGTCGTAACCCTAAACTCGTATCTAAATTAATGTTAACATGAACTTCATGTTAAAACAACACGCGTAGACGCTAACATATTTCATTAAATAAAGCCATATCGTTGCAATTATAATCGCAGATATCGATAACTTTTATTAGATATAAATCGTAATTAAACTGCGTGCGAGAGTTCGTTAAGGGGCGTTACTAAAGGCAACTACCGCTACTGGATAATCGAAGCCTTTATCTTCATCTCATCTAGTTTCTCGAAGAAATAAAAAAATATATATTTAATATCTAATTCGGAAGCTTCAATTTTATGGGCAAAGGAAATGGACAGTAATTTAACCGTTTTCATGAGATGTACTGCATAGATTTTAATATGATTTTTATTATTTATTTTAATGAATTGTGTTTAACGAAGCTTTGGCTATACTACTAGGTTTGTTTAGTTTAGAATTGGTTTAATAAAGAAGTTGTAGCTTTACTGCTTTTATAAAGACTACTATTAGATGAGACAGACATAATCTTAGAGGTTTATTATTCTTGAATTCCGGTGCGAGTGCATGCATTGGAAGTAAACTTGTTAAGTTTGAAGCAATGACATGTTATTACGTATCATTACTGATGCCGTTGACCGCTCTTGTACAATATCTTACTGGATTATTCGTTCGTTATTAAACAAATTGATGTTCTTGCTTCTTGAACTTATATGTTTTACGGCCGTAGTTTCTTAGCTGTCACTAGCTCTCCCTATACGTTACTGTAGAGTGTAGACTGATATAAAATTCTTCATACTTTCTTATAAGTACCTACTTGTGCCAATACTATAACGGACAAATACTGAAACGCTTCTCAAAATTTCAGAGCTACTGAAATAATTGAGCGGCTTCTAAACTCTAAATAAGTATGGGATTTGTTAAATAAAAAAGCTCCTTCATTGTTTAATTATGTAGCCCTCTAACTTTGAGTATCGGTTCAGTCTTCTGTAAGTTGACGATAGTACCCGCCTGTCAATACTACGAGATAAAACTGTGATAAAACAATGCTAAAGGACAGAGAAACGGTAATCAAATATATAGAAATAAATTAATAAATAATAGCATATTAATTAATTAATAAAATAATAACTATCTAATATTTAAAACTACGTAAGTACCTACACAATTGTTTATTCTATCAACGTCGTTGATAGAATAAACAATTGTGTTAACAATTTTTCTTACTAGACTTGTTTAGCCACGAACTAAAGTGCAATATCTAAGGCTACTAACCAAATTTCACCTCACCTATTTAATACCACCCCGTCCACTACCTCATTTTCCCCAAGTTTCACTACCTACCACCTACCTATTTAATTAATTTAGAACCGACTTGTGTCAGGGAGTAAACGCAAATAAATTTGAAATGCGTTAAGTAGGTATCTCCGTTGATGAATTACGTCCGTTGAAACCCCTTCGTTTAACCCTTTCACCCACTTCCTTAAACAAGATTTATTAAACTTTTTCAGTGAGCACTCGATCCGGATGATCAATCGTTTGTTTTAAAGCTCATTTTAAAGTCTCTTTTATAAAATTTTAACTTAACCACGGGTAAAGTTGATTTATATATCACCTTAAACAGGCTGGCCTACTATGAAATTACGAATTGCGTAAGTAAACTGGTGTAAAGCCCCTATTGCCCAAGGCTATGGTCGTTATTTCTGTGTAGTTTTATTGGTGTTCTTATGGGTTACAGTAATGAGTAAGAGTTATTGATATTTTAACTGATTTCTAAGAATACGCCAGTTAGCTAAGTTTTTATTTTCTTATGATATTGCACGATATCTTCTCATTTCCATGGTTCTTCTTTTGTATGAAATGTGGCGGTTATAACATTAGTCAGTAGCTTAAAGAAAAACTTAATGAGTTTAGCTACACGGGGTACTACGACCAGGGCATCTATTTTATAACTAAATCGGCTCGACATAGCATCACATCCTTAGATTTTTCTCGAAAACGGCTTAGCAATTTGTTAGTAATTTTGTAAGAAATTACTCACACTTCAAAATCCAAAATTTCTAAAATAATATTGTACCTTTGCCGAGAAAAATCTAGCTGTGTTAAGGCCATTTAGTTAATAGAATAAATGCCCGGGTCTACGGTTAGTCCTACGGGGCGATCATCTGCTTCTTCCTGCAACTTAGACACCGACATGACACAGCTATTATTCTTATTTAGTGGCTATCTTATATGCCTAAGACTACAAAGAGCTTTATACACTACTAAGACTACAGCTTTATACAAAACTATAATTATATTATAACGCTAAAATAAATGAATCTTCGATGGCTAAGACAAGAGGTCACGATTTGATTCCGTGTCTATCTGGCGGTCAATTTAAAGAGATAGTACTTCACCACGAGTCTATGGAACCGGTAACGGTAGCTCAAAACGTGCGCACACACAGCCTTATAGCTAGTTACATATATACTTAGATACGTGCTCTAAATGAATGGGACGCTACCGCTGATGAAGCTCACAGGGTTACCAACTCACAAGCGTAACATAACGAACCTAAGAGGATTGTGTTTAGAAAATCATCTCTAATTATAAGTGATCACGAAATAAGAGTAAATTTATGTGAAAGCCATTTAATATTCCAATCAAATGTGAAAGCACTGATTGATATGTTAAGGTACGTCGCGTCGGTGTAATATTATTGCGTATTATATGGTACAGCCCTATAAATAAAGCGAGGTAGATTATTGCGCGTGTAAGTGTCTTTCCCACGGCGGGCGTGCAAAACTGGTTTTGGTCCGGAGATAAACTGAAACTTACCACGAGGCCAGCTAAATTAGTACCTCGGCGACAGTTTCCTGTCTCCTTTCAACTTCTTCGGCGACTCTACCTTGGCTCTAGGCGGAATTTATTGTCGGATGCCTGAAAGGACGCATAATTCATTTCTCGTTACAACACCAGTTGACAATTGTTTCCCGATTTCTAATACTAATAAATAATTTTATCCGCTCAACGCCCGCCGCCGGTATGGTTGGTTATAATTAAAAGTAAAGAGAAAAATGTTGAGTCATAACAGATTTGACAAAATCGTCGTTATCCGTATCTTTCTACCCGACTGCGCGACGCAAAGAAGGGTTATGTGTTTATTATTGCCGTTTACGATATGAGCTGTTTCGCTGTTTCAGTTAGTAATTTTTGACCTTCAACAATCTACTCTTTGAAAAGTCCTAATAAGAAAGTTTTTATTTTCAAGGAAAAATAGCATTCAAAAATTTTCACCTGCGGCGAGGCAAATTTCAAATCAAATCAAATTTCAAATTTTTAAATGCTACTTTTCCTTGAAAATAAAAATATTCTAAATAAAATAGCCTTGAGCTACATACAAAAATTAAAAGAAATTTTTAAGTCCTAATAAGTTCAGGAAATAATCAACTCTAAAAAGTAAGAATCATCATCATCATCCGAGCGATGTTCCCGGTTGCATCCCTATCGAGAGCCCGGGGTCCGCTTTTAAATGAAAATAATACTTCATGGTAAAATCGTCTTTTGTTTTCCCTTGATAAGCAGAAGAGAAAAATCTCCGGCTGCTTATTACTACTAACTTTTTCATTAAGCTAAACAAATCGACCTGAAAACTGGTAAAACAAGGCTTAGACGCTAAAACTAATGACTCGGTCAATTAAAATCTTAAGCCTTTTCAATCAACGATTAATAAAACAGTATCAAGCCGCCTACTCGAAACTTTTTCTCATATCAGTTAAGTTTTACATAAGAAAACAATAACAATCTATGAAATGGGCGCGTTTATAGCTACAGACTTCATAATGGGATGTTTATTAATACTGTTCGTGATTATCTCTTACACACGAGATATGATAGGAACATGCTTTAGATTGCATCTTCAATTAATAATAATTAATGACATTGATTAATGGAAATGTTACATTGCAATAAAACATTGATCGATAGTACCTAATTGAAACGGTTCAGTACAGATAATATTTGAAAAATATTGTATACTAGCTGCGCTTTGTGATTTCACCCGCGTAAAGTTTAGATTCTATCGGAATTGATAAGCTTTATGGCGTGGTGGGTGAACACTTGTCTTGTCAATTGGTAACCTTTTTTTTATTGTCCAACATCAAAAGCCTTAATTCAACACTTGAAATACTTAGGCTTGATTCGACCAACCTAGATAAACAATAAATAACAGTCATCCGTATAACTCGACATTTTTATGATTGAAAAACTCGAGAGTCTCTCGAACAAAAAACGATTTATGCGTAGAATTGCTATTCCTTTCCTATTCGAGTTTGGTCGAATTAAGCCGTAATTAGATATTATAAACTCTTCACTGTGATAATAATTCAATGAAAATGAAAACCAAATCGTAAAAGCAATGCAGTATTGGTCCGTCACAGTCAGTTAGACATCGTCATCAGCATCGCGCAATCAATGGAGCCTAACACGGGCCCATGCGCGGGGCCGGCCCGACCAACGTCTACGCTCCACTTACTGATCATTCAAGAAACGCATTAATGTAATCTATTAACAAATGAAGAGCTTCAATGATTCTTTAATATAATGTATCAAGATAACAATGAGCTAGCCTCTTTTTAGCCCAGAAAATTAACGTTGAGTGCGAATGCAGCTTTTTAGGTACGCGGAGGTATTTTTATTCATTACGGCTCGATTCGACCAAACTAGAATAACCAACGAATAACATTTCTACGTAGGGGTATGGCATGGGCTCATGCATGATTCATATAGCTTTTATGGCATCAATATAATAATATATGCTATAATGTCTATATGTTGGAAGAAAACAGTTTGACTACGTTTGTATGGAGAAAAGAGTAGGTACAATTTCCCCCTAATTTCAATACTGTAAAAAAGAGGTTCATTAAAAAAAATCCTATTTTGTGATACAAAAGCGTGCCACTGAAAATAAACTCAGATCTCATTAAGTCAGTCAGCGGTCGTGGTCGCTTTGAAAAATGTCTCATTTAACCCCGTCCTTTAATAGGTACTCGTAGTGTTGAAGGGTTAACAGACACAAATAACTTAATACGGAAGTCGCGCTAACTCGACTTTTTAATAGTTTTTAATTAGGAAATAGTTTAATTTTTATGTTGTTTCAACACTAGGCCGATGCTGCTAACGCAACTGTCACAACGCATGTAAATTAGCGTGAGAAATGTTTTCTTATATTGCCGTTGAAATATAGACATAAACAGCGGGTACCAATTCCTAAGATTTATAGATTATAAGGTCTGCCCGCGGCTGTACATGCTTCAATCTGATATTCGGAAAGTAGACTATATTTTTTACAAAGTTTCATTTATCTGTAGGTAGATAATATAATATTCATAAAATATTGATACAGGCGCTAGGTGTGTCTATCATTACTTTATTTATTTATGTTATTTAAACTATTGTTGTCATCTCTGATAGCAAGTTAGAAACCTCTAACACTAGGTGAGCCACAACACTACACGAAAAAAGAAAAAAAAACTATTTGGCTGTGCTTAAAGAACATATACGAGTGTGTAGGGAGCCCTTAATAAAAATAACTAGGTTTTATATAAAAGCCCAGATAACGGTTTGTTAATAATAATTTAACAGTTGGTTCCCTTTCTCAAGTAAATGAAGAAGATTTAAATAAAGATCGCGAGATCAAATTTCAATTATACAACAGACTTACATATAGGGTGATTCCCTATTTGAAGTTGAAGAGTAACCACGCCTCTTCCTCTGCTAAAAAAAGGATGACAGTTATGTTATTATCACACCGTATAAAAATAACTGAACATTGGGGTGACTCTTTATAATATTTCTTTATTTTTTTTGTTGCAGGTAACAATTTATTTACTAGTTATCATTGTTGTCTGCGGAGCTTAAAATGTTTTTAATGGACAGAAGGTAAGTAAAATGTATAAAGGTGTTCTTATAAGTTTATCTCTTACTGGATAATTTAGCTGCTGCTGCTGAATTGAATTTCCAAATTGGAAAAAAATCTGATACAAAAGCAGTTGTATATTATGAAGTGCGCAAAGTTTTAAGCCGTTCGCGGTAAAATTTGAATATCGATAGCTGGCTATTTTTATGTAATTTTATGGGAACGCGAAGTATAGAAATTAGTTTAGAAATGTACCTACTCTCATCAAGTCATTATATTTTTCTACGTATTATACCACAAGCGAAGATACGTAGTGATGTGGTCATAATATCCGAACCGGTTCAGTTCATTCACTGGCACCTAGTCTAAAGGTGATCGTAGACAACAGATAAAACGATCGGCCGATAGGTAGCTGGAATTTAGAGGCATACAGAATAATAATTATAATTAAACAGATGTAGTTTTTGGTTTTGCGATGAAATTACTTTAAAATATCGATCACGACAAAGGTTTTGTCTCAGTTTGTATATGGTTGGCGTTGTCATATCATGGCGCAGCAAAGAAATCAATCAAAATAAATTGGCTTAATATCCGTTTATCAATTTAAAATTCAATGTTTTTCATTACCATATGATATTATGTACTTATCGGTCGATTTCAACTTTATAGTTTGCTTTCACCCTGACCGACTAAGTTCCGGCTCATTGCTGCTTATTACCTGACCTGAACACTCCTCTAAATTAACCATCTAGTTAAATTGATTCGCCTCTATGCATGCCATCTAATGATAAGCTACGAGCCAATCAGAAAATGAATTGCCAAAAATTTGATAGGCTAACTGTGAAAAATTATCTAGCAACCGAGAAGTAAGGTAAATTGAATAAAAATTTCGTTTCGTTGTTCAATTATCTAATATCCATTTAGAAATGGTTAACCAATAAGACTGATTACTGAATTGCGTGAAATTCAAATCTCTGGCAAAATGATTACCAGCTATTTTATTGGTTGATTATGCACAGTTCCGCTGTTCTTCATTCTAATAAGCAAATGGGCACTTTGGATTATTAACGAAATTTTGTTCTACCAAACTAATTTTTAAGAGGACAGTCTCCATTCTCTTTCTCCATACAAACGTAGTCGACGTTTTCCTCCCTGGATAAAGACATAAGAACAAATATGTTTATGCCATAAAACCTATGTCTATCATGACTATGCATCTACCTTTTGATTTTTTTTCATTTTCTAATTAGAATTTTAAAAAAAATCAAAAGGTAGATGCATAGTCATCACATCACAGATATAGGTTTTATGGCATAAACATATTTGCTGTAATGTCTTTATCCAGGGAGGAAAACGTCGACTACGTTTGTATGGAGAAAGAGAATGGAGACTGTCCTCTTAAAGGTGTACCGCGACTTCAACTGTGTAAGTCTGGGTCCTGTACGATTTTCTAAAGATACTTTCTGAACTGATTCCTTGATACTCACAAATACGTCTCTAGCTATCTGTCCTATGCCATAAGGTTAACCCATCCGTCCATTTATGTGAGCAATATTCTGATGGTCACTAAGGACAAACGAACTATTAAGTTTAGATTAGGATTGCTACCGAACTGTGGCCCCCGGTTTCAACCGTGTAAGTCGCGGTCCCGTATGAATTTTTAAATAATCCTTTCAAGTGATAAATACATACATACGTCTGACGCGTTTCTACCTATCTGTACATATAACAAAAGGTCGATCCGTTCATGTGATTGAGCAATACATTACTGGTCACTAAGGGCAAATTATTTTTTAAGTTTAGATTTGGTAGCAGCAATCGAAATTTGACTGTAATGGTTAAATAATTTCAGTGAAGATAAATTCTTCTAGGAAAGCATGCTACACCGTCGACTCTGAGGTCAAAATGCAAGCCTATGTTGTATTAAAAATCATTAAATCGCCCATGTGAAGTCATTATCATAAACAAATACAAGTTAAATATGATTATACTCGTAGTTTCACGTTTATGTTCACAAGAGAGGTGTTTCATAAGTCGTAAGATAAATCGGTAAACCGTGAACAGGTGAGAGAAAACAGCTTTCAACACTTGCTTTATTTTCGCCTTGCCTATATTTAACCCGTCATTGGTTTAATTTTGTGTTTTGGGAAAACAAAACTGGGCTCAGACGTGTCTTGAAAAATCACCGTTCGCTTTATGATTGATCATTTCCCGAAAATTTCGAGCGTAGAGTGATGTTTTGTCGTGGACTCAAACGTATGGATATTTTCAGAAGTTAACGTGTTGATTTTGAGATTTTTACGCTAACTGTTCGATTGAATTAAATTTTCTTCTCTTATTGAACGAAACTACTAAGTAGATGTCTTTCTACCAAGTTGATAGGTATAATATAGCGATTTCATACGTTACCTAATTTTGATCTGCATGTGACATGAAAACCTTAAAGAACTCGAAACATCTGGTTTGTACGAAAAAAAAACACAATTCAGTTTTGTAAAATCAAATCGGACTATTTTTGATAAGTACTGATAGCTTTTGCAAAGTTCATCAGGCATTCACTAAGCATTTTTTGGAAATTCCCACGTGATCGGATCTTAGGCTTTCATGTGAAACCTCGGGACAAAGCTCCGTAATACAATATAAATAACTCTAATACTTAATTGTTTATTTAATAATTCTTCTCTGTAATACAAAATTAAATGGCCAACACATTCCTATACGTTTAAGTGACGATTATCGTGACAATTCCTTGACATTTATTAACGAGGCAAATGACTAACATGCATTAAAATAAATACAATTGACAGGTGTATGGATGTTGTTTACAGTGTTATTTATGTATGAGAAAGGGTTTGCTAACAGCTTACTTGAAAAATCATTTCATTTTAGTGCGACAGTTACGACTTTTCCTTTTTCTCTTGTGACTCGATGTGTAGGTATAAAGTAATATTTAATTTATTTAATGCTTTTAATTTCTGTTACACTTTTATTGAATATGAAAGTTAAAGATTTAGCTGGGGTTTTTCCGTACATTGCCTCATAAATAGGTTATTATTCCTAATTTAACCATTAGGGCCTGACTTTTCCAGTATACTTCCTTTTCAGTAAATAAGTACTATTTTTTTTATTTAAAAAAAGACAAATAATAGGATGCAATAATTAATTCATTCGCATACGACATCCTGCATGTAACCCTATACAATAATCGCACCCAGCTTCTCCTGCGAATCGTATCGTATCGAGTAACGATAAATCGCTCGTGCATAATCGTAAATATACTTCTTTTACCCAGTCTATTCACGAGACCGGCTATATCCGGTGAGCACCATATTGTGGTCCAGATAATAAATAAACGAAAAACTCATTATTACAACAATTTCGTTATAACAAAATTAAGCCGTTTCCGTGTAAAAATAGAGTCTAATTTTAAAATGAACGTTAACAAGTTGCATTTCTAAGGTACCTAAGGTAAAAAGGACGCTCTTTTGTGGGTGCAGACAGTGTGGCTCCGATGCCTTTTTGTTCACTCGTGCAAGATACTCGATACATGAATGGAGGGCGATCGATTCCAAGAAACTCGGATGCGTTTCGATGACAGACTACCGACCGGCGCGGACGCCGGTCGTAAGTACACGTAATGAGCCGCTTCTTGCTGATTGCAACTTACATGAATTAAGAACTTCCATTCACGACTCGACGTTCCGTGTTACGCAAAAGCGACGTTTTTACGCTTCATATTTATGGTCTGACGATATCATCTAAATCGCGTAATATTAGTTAAGTTTATCCAATTATTGTCAATTTAAATGTATTATGAGGAAGTTGACTGTCCCTGGCTTCATAAATATTAAATGTCGACTGTTTTGGCTCCATTTAAAAGCAATATTTTATCGTCGTCGTTTACTGTAGGATATTTTGTAATTTTATGAAAATGTCTAAACAATATTAATAAATTTGTTTATATAATAATTCAGAATTTATATTGAAAGCTTCTATCTAAACTAAAAGCTCTTCTAGCGAAGCCGAATTAAACGCTAAAGTTATCTGCCTTATTATTAGAACGATAGATCGAAAGACCTATAGCCGATGAATGGAATATCAATTGAACTTAAAAACGACAACAGAGTAGATCGAATGAAAACATAGTCGAGTAACGGAATATTGAATCCACATTATCCAACTACACACTGCGATAGGCAAAATTATCGAACTCTACAAGGCGATCGAAGTAAAAACAAAAAGACGATCGAAACTAATGCATAATACGAAAACACAGAACGAAATACGATCGAAACCAAAACAAAGGATGATCGAAATAGTAACAAAACGTGATCGAAATTAAAACAAAAGCTGATCGAAATCAAACGAATCTCAGTTAAGATTCAAGCCGAACTTCCACTACCGATTGAACTAAACTAACTTAGTTGGGCTTAGCTCTGCATAGTCGAGATATTTTTTCATACATGTACGTCTTCTATGGCAACTATAATAAATAAAAATAAATAAATTCTGTGAACAACACACAGCGCCATCTAGCCCCGTGGTAAGCGACTAAGCTTGTGTTACGGTGACTAGACAACGGATATAATACTTATATTTATTTTTCTTTTGTAAATACATACATATTATACATCCATCCACATGTATACACTATGTATGCTCACTTATTTCAAAAGCTAATGCAAGCTAAGCTAAATTAAGTTAGTCTAGTCGGCGATAAAGGGTCAGCTTTATCCTAGAGTCTGCGATAAAGGGTCAGCTTTACCCACTAGCTCCTTTGCAGAAGTGATAGGTCTTATCAAAATACGGTAAGAAAAAGATAAATAATCTATAGTCATTTTAGGATTACTATCGTTAATTGACGTAGTTACTATCTAAGTAATTACATGTGTGTTAAAGTTTTACGATGAAACTGTTGATAGCTTTACCGAAATCGGCTGCTACTGCCACCGCAATTTCCCTGCCATAAGTTGGACTGCAGTGATTCCATTCATCTATTACTAGATGTTCGCACCTCACCAACCACAAAACGCATCCCATTCACGTCTAGCGACTAAATCAACCGAGAACACTTTTACCATAACGGACGTAAGGCGAGATGTTTCTACAAACGGAAAACAACTTTCTGCCATCGATGGTTAAACCACTCTCCTGCGTGCACGCTTTGAGTTACGACTTTTTTCTATATCTATTTCTGTGCAAACACCGTTTAGAATATGAAAGGCACTCAGTCATATCTCGATAAAGTAAAAACTACTTTTTTGTTTAGAACTTAGAGTGTAGAGTCGTATGTTTTTGTAGCGGAGTTGTGACGTTAGAGGTGTACGGTAGAGTTTTATGAATGAAGCGCAGCGTTGCGAGCGGAAGCAGAGCCGGCCGTAGCGGCTTTCCCGCGGCACGGTGCTCCGGCCAGTTTCATTAATAATTAAAACGCAGCAAATGGCGGAATGACCGGACGTGGAGATGTTTTCTAGTCGGTGTCGGTGCTCGGGCGCAGCATCTGGCCCGCAATCAATTTATAACACCATCGGTTACGAAATCTCAGTTAGCTGTGAACGTAGTCGTTCGATCGGTTTTGATATACTTAAAACACATTTCGACAAAACGAATCAGTCAAATTATATGCGTAATATGTATCATTAAACGGTAGCCTATTCTAAAAGTGGCTCGGCCCTGGCCAGATGACGGGGCAATAATTTAAAGGTAACGGTCGAAGTAATTTTTGACCGCCTCATTTCGAATATTGCGCAACACGCAAGTCTGGTGGAGCGGCCGCGGCCAACTAACAACACAAGACCCGGGCAACAATTACAGATCGTTGGAGTGGGACAACTTGTGGTACGAGTGAGAGGTTGGAATATGACGAAGCTATAAAGAGAATGAGATAGATACGGTGGCTAGATACGAGCATCCGGCAGGCCACTTCCTGTCGCGGGTTTAGCGAGCTAATGTCCTGCAAAAACTATCATATTCATAACATTCAATTTTCATTTTTGATTGTGTTCCTCAATAAAAGACTATGGTTGATTTTTCTGAAATGCTACTTTGGTTTGGTTCTATGACATATGTTTTTCTATAACACTCTTATTTTGATGATATCTACTATCCGCCATCATCTAGTCCTCTTAAATATAATATATTTTTATTTTATTTAACTTAAATCGATCATGTTCTTCGAAGATAATTAAGAACGAGACAAAAACTTTCACCCACATCTCTGAGTAAATATAATTAAGCATGGTTAGGTCTCAGCATCCGTTGCCCACATAATCGGTGTAATTGTTGACGGGTTTCTATCACGCGGCCTCCTCATAACTTGATTAACTCAATCAAAGGAACTAGGCATTTGAATCGTGAGCTAAATGTATAACCTGATTGCTTACTTCCTTTGTCCGACTGGTTATGAAAACTGTCACACTGTGGTTACTTTTTCGTCGTAGTATGAATGAACATGTAATAATTTACATGTTTATTCACGTCGATATCGCGTGAAATAATACTTCATTTAGTAATTGCTTTTATGATTTTAAACTACTTAGTTCAGTACTTATTAATTCTGGACTAAAATGTTCAAAATACAGAAAAAGAGAAAATCTGATTTAAAAATAATGTTTGTCAAATTTTGTGTAACTTTTTTGTGTAATATTGACATTTGGGCTAATACACCCCGGAGGCAAATATTCAATGGCATACCTACTCTCTCATGTTAGTATTTTACCTTATTAATTTCAGATAGGTATGTACAAGTACATGGTAGGTAATGCGTGCAAATGGCCTCACTACACGGGATCCCGAAGATCGTGCGAAGTGGAGACGTAAAAGTAGGAAAGCGGACCCCGGGCTCTCTCGAGAGATGCAACCGGGAACAACGCTCGGATGATGATGATGTACATGGTAGGTAAAACGAAAATTAAACCGAGTGACTTACAAATTTTAGGTCCGAGTTCCAAATGTCACCTAAATTTTCCAACGAACCTACCGAATTACATACCTATTCTCAACGAACCATAATCAAACATCTACAGGTAAATTCTCAAGAAATTACGTGTCAGCCATTACACGAAATCAACAATAGAGCACGCGTAAAGTAGTAGCGGAAGCTTCCAGCGCCCACGCTCATGTTAATTGCGTTACTCTTTTTGTTTAGTTGTCCACTCGGTTAACTCGATTACAGCAATCAGATCTCGCCCTTTGGCCCCGCACTTGCGCGGGTGGATGGACGCCCCAACGTCTGACGACAATTATAACAGTCATGCTCTTTGTTTGTGTTATTAACTTCATTAACGAACTGATGAAACTCATTAAGAGGACAGTCTCCATACTTTTTCTCCATACAAACGTAGTCGACTGTTTCCTTCCTGGATATTTGACATTAGAGCAAATATGTTTATGCCATAAAACCTATATCTGTCATGACTATGCTACTACTTTTTGATTTTTTTCATTTTCAATTTTTTTTTATTTCTATTCTAATTAGAAAATGAAAAAAATCAAAAGGTAGGGGCATAGTCCATCTATGACAGATATAGGTTTTATGGCATAAACATATTTGCTCTAATGCCTTTATCCAGGGAGGAAACAGTCGACTACGTTCGTATGGAGAAAGAGTATGGAGACTGTCCTCTTAACTTCATTAACGAACTGATGAAACTCATTAAGACTTCAAAGTTCACCATAGTCATAGTTTATACCAAAGCTGTTCCACATTTCAGCTCAATAAACTGTTGCGGTTTATTCGTGCTTAATTACCTGTGTTTATTTTGGTGCTCCAGCAAAATAAACTTTGCTAAATGTAAATAAAAGTTAGTATAGTCGGTCCGTCAACCTGTCATACCACATTGTCGTGTCGAGACTCTTATTTATGAATGAACTCACAGATCGAGCGACTTCCGGCTAACTGTTGAGATAGTACGACACTCTTCCTGGTTCCTGCTTTGGTATCTTTAATTACGACGCCAGCATAAACAAACCGGAGCCTGCGGTTCTCTACGAATATTTTGGATTCTATCGCTTAAGACAAAGAGTGCAATTTTCTCAATAGCCCAACTCGATCAGAGCTCTTATCCGCTTTATCGCAATCGATCGAAATATGAATAAAGATATTCTAAAAGTGACCGAACGGTACACAGCCATCGGTGGATAGTGGACCTTACGGTGTATTTGATTATGGTAAAATCTAGTTCAAAGTAAGTATTATGCGGTGGTGGCTCGCATCCTGTAGAACACGTTTTTTTCATGTCTCCTTCCCGGCGTTTCACCGTTACGCAATATATCGTAAATAATTAGCGGAAGGCCAGATTCCCGTGTCTTATGGAGATGGCAACTATCGAGTTTTTTTACCGGACGTTTCCTGCCGTCCGACTAACAGTATTCGCTATATATGTACCTACTATCAATGAGACGAACTTCTATAGGAACGACCAAGAGAAACCAATTATAGAAAGCTGGTTGGAGCTGAACGACAACTCGACGAGTGACGTTGACTCACCTGTTAGGTACGTTGGTTGGTGTACTATCGACAATCGTATGGGAACTAAGGTTTGCGTAACAAGCTCTACGTAGCTTATTAAACAACTGCTGCCGAATACATTTACGCCAATAACTTTTTATTTCATAATCATTGTCCTTATAGTTAGTAAGTTCATTTATTTCTTATTCGCAATATTACGCTAACATTTTTAAATTGCAATTAGCTGAAAAGCGTCTTTTAGGCAGATTAACATACGTCGGGGATTAAAGACAACAATTTAGGGGCTACTTAAATTATTCCGAGATATAATAGCAGCTCTTAATTAAAAATACTTATTCTTATGTAACTGCTAAATGTAATCCATAATGCTCACCAGAAGCTTACTCAATCACCCTAATTATAATAACTCCGATTACAGATCTAAAGTTGGAAAAAGCCTTTCTCATTACGAAGTTCTCACGAGACCAAATTAAACGAGATTCATTCGAACGAACTAATTTATTCGGTTGACCAAAAACCGCACCTACGTAGATTTATCACAAATGAACGTTTTTACACGTGGTGTAGAGAGGTGCGCCGAATTGACCACGGCTTCGTCGCCAGACAATCACGATCTTCAAGTTGTCGGGCTTCTCTACCTCAGAAAGCTTGTTTAAGCTTAGCTCGTAGCACCACAAAGAGAACAACTTATAATGGTTGCTTTACATATTCTCACGGTGGCGCTTGCCTCCGAAAGATATAGGTACTAATGTTGCAATGAAGACCGGTCGGCCCCGTTTTTGACCTCCGATGTAACTGAGACCTCGATTAGAAAATAATAACGAATTAAATGAACGAGCAGATATGTTAATCAATACAAGACGTTACATCTAATATTCTCGTAGAAGTACATAAAAGGAATTTAATGTGGACGTAGTGCATTGTCCTTGAGGGTAACAATTGTACCTATAATATTAATTGTTACCATCAAGGACAATGTCTTATGTTTGTCAAGGAAATAGATAGATAGATAGATTAACACTTTATTTAATCAACACCACATTACAAAAATTAATATATTACGTAGGTACATAAAATAATTAAAACTAAATAAATAAATAATAAATAAATTTATTTCCAAATTAATGTGTACAAATTAACTTAACTCAAATTTTGATTTAAATCTAAATTACACAAAAAAATTAAAACTAATTAAGTGTTGTACAAATAGGCGGTCTTATCGCTCAAAGCGATTTCTTCCAGGCAACCTTGAAATGCAAAAGGGCTGTTTAGCTGTACCAGTAGGTCGCGTTGTGAAAAATGAGGTTTTTTCCAAGAAATGGGTTTTCTCCAAGAGTATCGTATGGGTGGATTGATACTCTCCTTCAGTTCGGCCCTGACTCCTGATCAATAGGATTGCTATAGCCATTCAAAGGGACAATGCTGTAACATTCTTAGTTCGTTTGCATAATCAGAAGTGTGCAGCAGGTTGTTGGTTAAGACTGGATTGTTTTGTAAGAGTTACATCTATTTTTTAAGGTTTATTTTTCTATTTAAGTAGGTATAATAAATTTAATTTATTTCACATTTGTTTTTATTTTTATTAATTTGTATTTTTTGTCTTATTCCACCTGTCTTGTGATCTTTAGACCAGTGACTTTATTACCAATAAATTAATCCCAATTAAGAAGTTGTAACATTAAAATCTGAAATAAAGAACCACACACTGATCGTCATCGAATATTACAAATCTCTATCCACATAATATTAGCGATTAAGATACACTTTTTAAATACCTAGTAGATTATTTTTTCTATGCTAATTGTGTATTATCTATATTTAACATTAAATAGTAATCCCAATAGACTCAATCTACATAATTTATGTACATAAAATAGATCCTTACTGTTTTATTATACGTGAAATTATAACAAACAAGGTTGATGATGTTTAAATATTTGAATAATTAGATAAAAGTGTGGGAAATTAATTTCTTTCTAATTTCGATAAAAGTAAATGGAAAGAGTTTGACGTTTTGTTGAGATTAATTTAGATTTTTATACGTGTAGACGTTTCTTAGGCGGCGGCGGCGGCGTCAGGCTGCGTCTGCGATCGTATCGTGGTAATGGTAACTCAAGATGGTATCTCCGAGATGCCTCCGTCCTCCCGTCAGCCTCCTCTATCTCAACATCTCAATACTAAACGCAACTAAAATATTCACTGTCTAAATTAAGATACATTAATAAAATGCGCCAGAGAACACCATCCTCTTTAATTAACTACGTGCGCTTGTCTCTAAACTTTATGGTAATATGGATACTTACTTAAAATATTCAATCAACATTTAATTAACGGTAGGAATGAATAACTGTCGTTTCTGATTGTAATTAAAAGTATTGATCGAGATAATCAATCAATACCAAGAATCTATATTTAATTTTAATAGCTAATTTAATAATAGTGCTACCATACCATCATTTGTTGGTTCAAGTTGCTCTCGACCGACGTGCTAAAGGAGCAAAATGTCTCTCTTGGTGCGACGCTTCGGCCACAGCTTGTCACCACACACGAGCCTAGACAAGTAATCTCTAGTCCGTTTTCCGATATGTAGGCCGGTGCAGAGAGACGGGTCGAAACCCATTTCGTTGTCGTATTGACAACGAAACTACAACGAAACTCATTTCGTTGTAGTTTCGACCTAAATGAAGTATTGAACTGAAGTATCCTTTGTGTAGTGAGGAACAGTTGCCAATGAACAGGTGTTCTCTAGAAAAAAAATTAAAAGGCTTTTAAAATTCCGCATCGACCAGCTAAAGTCTATTGTGGCAATCCTTTATAGTTCTAATTCCCATTGGGTCTAGAAACTTCCAGATTCTTTGGGCTGAAGGTAACGTTGTGTACCTCATTAGGTTGCAGTATATGTCGACCTAGGTGGATGCTTTTTTTTGATCTAGATAGGTTCACTACATCTTATAACACATTGTCACTTACCATCTGTTAAGATGCCACGCATCGTTGCGTTAAACGCACATGTATGAAAAATTCACTATAAATAAATAATTATGCTCGGAACAAATGCTAGTTAAATGTTTCTAAAGGTCCTATATCGCCTAGATATTTGTTAGGTATGGCTAACTCATTATACTATCTTAATTTACATTATTTATGGCGTATAATTGGAAACTAAGTACCCCCTATCTACAACGAACAATAGCAGTCCACGAAAAGAAAAATCATTAACGTGTAATGCAGTCGTAAAATATTGTACAACTTATCTCTAGCAAATTCTTTAGGCCTCTAAGAAACTGATAACATTCAATACGTAAGGTAAAACCTCGACCCGTGTTTAAATGCGAAATTATGACCGTCGACTTTGAGTCATAGTTGCTTGCTCTGTTCTGGTACCCTTGCTTGTTGCCTCTACAAACAATATTAATTTTGTTGAAGGACAGCGCCTTATTAGCTTTCTTTGCAATTATTCTGAGAAAATAAAGTTACGTCTATTTGATTAACCATAAGGGATACTTTTAATGGATTTTATGGTACTTTGACGCTGTACCTGCATCACCGCTCGTCATCATCATTGTTTAAAATCCGAATTAACTATATTCGAAACTAACTAATTAACTATATTCGAGTGTAGATTAACACTAAGAAATAATGTTTATATATTCGAAAATCAACCCTTAGCTTTAATTTTACTAAAAGTCTATAGTTATCCAGTTTCGTATATCTTTCTCTGTAGATAGCAGAACTAATCGAAACGAAAAACAGAGGATTTGAAGGGTTGACATTTTCCGAAGCATTGACCAATTGACACAATTTGTAGAATTGACCAATTGTCCACTACATCACAGCCAGACGGGAATCAAGAATCCTCATATAAAAACTAAAATAAGGGACAAAGAATGTAGATGCTTCATTCAAATATCGAAACTAGAGACAGCTAGAGCTGCACCCACTGCGACTCAATGAGCGTAACATCTACGTTTATGTTAAATGAGGCGCGCACTCACCACATTGTGTGCCCAGCGCACATAGATCATTCAGATCTCCGTATTGAATGTCAGGATAAGGTACCTACCACGTGTAACTACAGAAGCTTGACGTGTGGTTGCTTCACGGTTACGAAGAAAGGTACACGATTTAAAGTGATCTAAATATTTTCTTATTGTTTAATTTCCATGCAATCGGTTGCAATAACCGAAGATACTTAGTCCTTATAGCTCGATTCTTCGATAAAGAAACGGCCCTTTTCCATTCTGACGCTGTTTTGAAGACATCAGATATTTTTTACGATTCTGCTGATTAACATTACATAACTTAGTCATCTGTTAATCATCGATTACAAATATACCTAAAGGGGGATAGTCTTTAGTCTAATTCATTGTCTAGTACCCAAATCACAAGCCTAGTTTCTTTGTTTAGGACAGGATGGCGCGGTGTCCATTGTCCTAGAATATTTATTATACTTATTTATTATTTCACCGTGACTTATTCTCAAAGATTTTGATAGTCGTTTAAGACGCAAAGCCATAAAATGACTTAAAACAGCTCACGTTATTTGTAGTCTCAACAAGTCGTAAGGGCAGTATAAAAATAGTTTTATTTAAGAATTGTACAAATAAAGGTGTCGGAACGAGTTCCGTTGACTAAGGCCGTGTTGACATTATCGAAAGCAACCTCAAACAGAATCAACTCGGCCTTATTTACGACTTTTTACTCATTTCAAAATTGATTTTCAAAGATAAAGCTGTTTTAAAAACATTAACAAGCCTAATCAATTCAATTGATTATTGTTTTGTCGAACATACTGTACTTAATTAATTGTCACGATTACAAAACAAAACATACTTATTTGAGTTTATTATCAAATGATTAATTTTTCCACGTTAATCCCCGATCCCGTGAGAATTTCGAAAAATCCTATAATGAATGCATTTATGTCATCTTTAAGTTAGAGGTCGACCTAGATCTATGACAATAGTTATAACCGTGCATTGATAGTCACAGCAGCATTAAAAACAAACTATTTTATTGTTATAGACGTAAAATTTTGACAAATTATAAGTTACTATTCACTACAATTTAAGATATGTTCGGTAGAATATTTTTTAAAGATCATAAATAAAGATCTTACTGATGTTTTCAAACAGAATTACATATAAATTAAATAGAAAATAATTAACAATTCAGAGATATTATCTATTCTATGAATATTTTGAAATTCAATTACTAACCTATAGGTTCCCATTCTTAGTAGTCATGCGAGTCAGTTTGTTATTAGAATTATCAATTTTTATCGCCGGGTTCTAATCCAGATCTTGAATTATTGATTATTTAATTAATTTCGAATGTCTTTAAAAAAAGCACATCAAATGGTCACGGGATTTTTTTTCTTTAAGGATTTTCTCCAGTGTAGTCTGACCCAATTACGTTTGGTGTGAAAATCTGCCTAATTATATCTTTATTCTATCAAAATATCTTTATTCCGTATAATGCTTAGATATATGTACTCGTACATAACATAGTGTAAATTATAATTCATAAACGACAAATAACGAAATACTTACTATTGTTTTAACAGAACACAATAAAAATCTATAAAATGAATTTGTGGAACATAAAATTAATAATTGATGCAGTAATAATTAATCGAGACATTTTTTTGTAAGTAAACTTTACTTAGGTACAATTGAAGATCTGCCTTGGGAGACTTGGCATCATTGTCAAGGAACCATCAGCTAGAAAACGGATGAGGTAGACATTTGCCCTGCAACAACCTCTGAAACTGACCTAACAATATAAGTAATAGCGTCCGTAGTGGGAGACTAGACAGTCAACATTTAGGCTTCCAGGCGACGGACGATTTTGTGGGAGAATACATCGATGAGTTGTTGATTTTTTTCAACAGTTCTTAAGCAGGCCAATCGGTTTATCAAATGTAATAGTGTGTAGTCGTTAGTGATACGAATAAACAGGACCAGTTTTAGGTAGAGCAGTTAAGGTCTTGCTCTAGGAGCTCGTAGTAACCTCCCTGTTTAACAAGTTTATTAAATAAAACCAAAACATAACGCCTTATCACTATTTGCAAATACGTATTATTATATCACTGATACGTAATATACCAGGTGATGTCAAACGGTGATCGCGCGATATGCGTCTCCTCGCGTCTTCTCGCCGCGACATCGGCATCGGCGAGGCTTCCGTTCCCGCGAACGAACGCCGTGGGAACCATTTTATTTTCGTATTTAAATTCGACCCTCATTAAACTGGTTTGACTCAAAATTCGCTGCCTTCTTTCGACGCCTTTTACTCAACTTTTTATGGTTCCGTTCGACATTTAAGTACTGTTTGTGACTTTTTTTAAGTCTAGACTGCGGTGGCGGGTCGCAGCACAATGGTTATCGTACTCTTCATTATGAGAACATAATGATTATCTTTATTGCTGCAAAGAGAATTGATCATTTGAAAGGTTTATTCGGATGGATCGTTTGATTTGTGTATCTGTGTAAATGATAAACACCACATATGTGTGGGTATATTTAAATATATATACCACCTGATATTTCGGCTTGTTCTAGTTCCATATGCGTACTCGTGAGGTAGTAAATGTTTTATAGGGAACTTATCACTAAGTCCATAACATAATGTAGGTACAGTAGATAGTGTTCGGAGTTGATGTTAATTTAATTTGGGCAATATAAATTAATGGAGGTAGAAAGAAACCAGTTCTCGATTGGTGGCTCTTCGGAAAATGGATCGTATCTTTGAACCATTATATTTAATTAATACAGGACGATTTATGTCGTAGAAGATACGGTTGCGTGTAAATTGTGTAATTTTTCTCTTAATATTGTACCCACTCTTGACTTTACATACATGTTTAATTATTCAAATTTGAGATATGTTTATACTTTCGTGTCTAATTATTGACTCTCGTGGTTAATGGAAAAGCTCAGTTCGAACGTAAACAAGTTCTTAAGTTACAATTTGAGTTCGGTCCAATTAATAAGGCTAAGCGGAAGTGGTCGTCATAGTAATGAGCTAGTAGAAAAGAATTAAACGCGTTCTCTAATGTGTTGTTATAGTTTGTTTTATTAACTCTAAACATTAATGTAGTAAAAACCGATAAAACATTTCTGTAACAAGAATAAAAATTAAGAGTGTATGTCTTATTACAATACCGGCACCGAAAGTACATTTCCCCACGGTGTCACCTTACACAGGATGATGGCTAACCCTGCATTAAAGCCTGAACAGCTGTCTTTAAAAATATTTTATATTCTATCCTTTGCACCGAGCGGTTAAATTCGTTTAAACTCCACATAATTTAATATTCAACTTGTTACTTTTCGTCAAAGTACTTTCAAGGCATTCCAAACTTTATCATTCAAACTTTAAGGTTGTCATTCAAATATCGATACCACAAGTCGAGGATCGGATACCGGAAGGACGCATTGTATAGGCCTTCGCTACCTGTTGATAATTTTCATTGTGAGTGTAGAACGTGCACAATACTTTGTAGCTAGTGTTAGAAGCTTTTAAAAGCATTCCTTCGATGCGATGACTAACACTTAGACGAGTTGTTTTATTATCTTGTGCGATAAATAATCGTATGGGTCTATGAAGTCATAAGACTTATTTCGTTCTTGCAAAACTCGAATGTAAAGGATTGACATATCCAATTGTAATTAAAGTCATTTTTCGGTTTTAATAGCGTGGTGTCTATTACTTTTAGCATTGTTTTAACGCTCAACAACAATACAATACAACATCGCGAAAACAAGAAAAATCTATATCCAATGGTGTTTAGTATTTGTTTATAACAATGTAAGCTGTCCTATATTATGTAAGCTGGCTATAATCCTGTCATGATTTTGTGTTCAATCTTCCTAAAAGAACATCGTTAATCAGCGAAGAACTCGTTTGGGCCTCGAGCCGTCAAATCTCTTACAGGCGGCACCTTTCAGGCGTCAGAAACACCACTTATGAGCTTTTAAATAACTATACTTTTGAATTAGCATCCACTCAATTCATATTTATATCTGCCATTTTTCATGCGCAACGAACGGCGCATACGCAAATGCAAGCCATTAATAAATTACAGAAACACACATGCGTTTCGATGTTGACGTCACGATGTGGAGACGACCGGTGGAGGTGCAAGTGTGTGTTACTTCCTCTAGTGGCGTCTGTGTGGGCGTGTGAAGATATCGGAGGGGTGAGGGAGGGGTGGGGAGGGGGTTACTTCCCGCGTAGCACCTGGCGCTCGAAGGCTTCAACTGAGAGAGATCCCACTGATTTGTGGCAAGATGCTGTTGTACTTTATGTTCTGATTTATCATTTGTTTATCTCGTTGTATTGGGTTTTAATTTTAAAGGTCTTTTATACTCTGCAAGTCTTGGAGATAGAGCTTATTGGTTGTCTGGAAGAGATCGCCCGTAGGCGATAAGGCCGCCCTTAGTGCCACTTTAGTTTTTCTTTGTATGAATTGAGTTTGTGTTTTGGTACAATAGAGCGTTAATCTAAACCAAGTAGTTTTAAGGGGTTAGTAACGAATCGTCTAAATCTCAGGCAGTCTAACGTGGCAACTCGTCTAAATCGCAACTCGTAACTCGTCTAAAAATCACTTCGTCTAAATCCTAGGTTGTCTAACGTAGCAACTCGTCTAAAACGCAACTGGTAACTCGTCTGCTAGTGGCCTTAAAAGTGATTTTGTCTTAATTGCAAAGTAGTCTAAAATGTCACTTAGACCGCTGCAATTGATTTAAAAAGTATCAAACTAACTCTTCTTTCGAAAACGCATTAACCGGGATGCCACCGGTAACATTTCTTTTCGAGAAAGCATTATTAAATTTTATTAAAATAAGTTTCTTCCCAGCTGTAAAATAGCAGTGTTTAGTAAACGGTTATAAATTAAAGTAAAACAGTGCAACACTGTGTATGGTTGAAGGCATTCAAGCATCAATGATGACAATACCACATCCTCTGTTTGTATTTGTGAAACGCAATTGTTACCTTGTGCTTTATTTGTTTTACAAATCTTTTGAAATCACCATAGGTACATACATACCTATTAGTCAAATGAGATATCTAGATTTTCTAAGAATTATTTTACTTATATTTGTCCCTAATGATTAGGTATAGATTTTATTTTAGCCACTTTGTATTGTTAGAATAACTATAACGAAAACGTTTAACTAAGTATTCATAAATCATCAGAAATTAACTTTAGTCTTCCGATGCCATGGATTACTAAAGAGTACCTATCAGAAAAATCTGTTGAATTTTTAATAAAACAAATCATAAATTTGTTCCTGATTATTTTGCTCAAAACGTGAAAAACTAAGAAAATGTTATTTTGGATAACTAAAGTAGGTACAGTTACATTTTACCGGGTATTTTTCGCGTTTTGTTATTAGCATTCCTGATAAAATCTATGTTAACGAATCGTGAAAAAAATATTTTTATATTTGACACTCTTGTAGGTATAATTTTTTAAAACAGAACTTCAAAGTTCTTCTTGAGTTGGTTATTTTATACTTTTTAAGTAAAGTTTATATTAACGTTTCCAATATTCCGGAAACGGGCAGTGTAATGTTTACCCGTGACAAAGGAACTTGTCCACGTGCGACGTTCGTCCAAACATTGACACGGGTCGAGACGCGCCGCACCCTCCAGATAACAATACTGCGAACGGGCCCGCGGTACTCTACTCTACTCGAAGGACCACACCTTTACATCACCATACTTAGACTTACCTATCAAAACAATTAGGCGTAAATAGTTAGAAAAATACAGTATGAACTGAATTGTCTAGTCACCGTAACACATACTTAGTCGCTTACCACGGGGCTAGATGGCGCTGTGTGTTGTTCAGAGAATTTATTTATTTATTAATTATTTTGACCTACGAAAAGAACAGACTAGATTGCAAGCAAGAAGTACTATAGGTATGTGTAGGTATGATATTAAGTAGTTTTACAATAACTGCAAATCTCGGTTATCGATAGATCTACATAATCGAGAGTGAAGATGTAGCAAATGATGGGGTAACAACAATAAAACTACTTGTTAATCTCTTTGCAGAACTATGAATGAAGTGGTTTTTCTTTGTGTTGGAACAAAAACTGAGACCCTTTGGTAAATGCCACGACACGGTTCTACGTAGCGCAATATTTACTACGTGTCCTGTCCCTTTCACTTCCTCTCGAGCGACGACAACCTGGCCCGACAGAGACTCGACTACGCCAACCTGTCTGCGAGACAAGGACAGAGGATTCATTCATAACCGAGTCTGCCATCCGGTCCATGTTCTGATCGATCACTTCATCTCCTTCTAACCCACAGTCTCCTCTCGAGTGCGAGCAGGTGCTACCGGATGTGTATCACAGCAAACGACACAGCGGAGCTTCGATCGGAAGCTCTTAAATCTCATGCTCTTTCTTTAAGGTTCGAGGTCAATGGAAAGCTAAAGGTCGTCGCTTAGTGCGATAGTCTGTGTTCACAGTTCATGTTCACAGATAGCTAGACTGTTAAATGGTTGATTAGAAAACAGTTGCAATTGGTGATTTGGTTAAGCTCGTTGGGAGTGAGACGTAGCCGTAGCGAGCTTCGCCCCTCCGCCAGGCGTCCATTGAGCGGCGAGTAGTCGCACGCCGGCCGTAGCGACGCACGCGCGCGCCCCCACACACAGACTCTGAAAACTCTGGATAAACAACATCACCTTAGTATTTTGAAATGACCGGTTCGAAAGACCGACTATCGTGATCGACCTGTGTTCTGTGAGTGTTTGCTCACTAGTGATTTCTCTAATTGGTGGTTGAGTGAGTGGCTCTGGGAATGTACGAGATCGCGGGATGGACTGTACGATGTCCCAAATTGCATTAAATGGGTAATTGGTTTACGTCATTGGATAATGGATTTGGCTAATACACCTACATACATAATAGTCCTTTTATTTTGCGTAGGTTGCCAGTGAATTTTGCACTTGACTCTCGTTCTCTCTTTGTTTGGTCGCCGAGTTTATGTTATTTTTTAAATACATTCAATTAGGCGTTTTCTTGTTTTCATGAGATGAACACACCAAATGCATGTATGGTATGTAATTGGTTGGAGCATATAAAACTGGAGTTTAGGACTATCTTTTAATCAAGTCCTAATAACTACTTGAACTAGTTAGTTCAATATTTATGACTACAACAAAATATGCCTATATAAACTTTGAACTGTTTTACCCTTATTAATAAACGTGGACTGAGATCGGAGTAGTGAAAACATGCTTTGTCTTTTTCCGTGACGAGAACTTTCAAAGTTGACAGACTTTTACTCCGACCTTACTCCACGTTTATTAATAAGGTTTAATGGGTATGTAAGATATTTTTATTGAAACTAAATTAACATGGGTAGGTATTGTTTAGTTTCGTAGATAAACAAACTTCACGTATTTTAATATTCGTGTTGTTGCCCTACCATATCTATTCGCAAAGGCTAGGCCAAAAGCCGTGGGCTAGGCTTAGCTTTGTGCCCGCTAAAACATTCCGTTTTATCGTAGGTAAAACTAAGGCAATAGGTATAAAACATTCATATTTGGCCGAAACTGCAACATTAAACATATTTGAAATAGTACATAAATCCATCCAATTAAAATACTTAGAACTACAACGTGAAATAACTACAATTTACCTACTTAATCCTTTTTTAACGCAATAGTAATAATTATTAATTAACTACGATAAAACTATGTATTTATTTAAAAGTAAACAGTTTATTTTGAACTGGTTTAAAATAATACAAATTTAGGTATTCTTTACCTAATTCTAAATACAAACGTCACCTACTTATCGAAATACTATGTAGGTAGGTACCTACTAACGTAACTTACTTATCTTTTAGGTACGTAAATAGATTATAACTAGCAGCGCCTCTTGGTTTCACCAGTGTAAGTCCCGATTCCGTGGAAAAATCGTTATAAAAAGTAGCTTATTTGTTATTCCAAAACTTCAGCTAGCTACATACCGAGTTATAACTCAATCGGTTAAGCTGTTTTGCCTGAAGGAGCAACAAACACACACACATTCACAAACTTCACTTTGTTAATATTAGTAGGATAGAATAGGATTAGTAGGATTATATTGTTTACCAACTTCATTCATAAATAACACATTTCGATTAATTTCTTTATCTAATTTCATGGATTCAATTTTTTTTTCTTTAGACTTACAACGGTCCAATTTTCTAATGGTCATTGTTTTGATTTGTATTAATCTGTCAACAGTTATGGACATGATTTATAATAATAGATCCCCGACATACTGCAGTATTGCCTGTAAAACTGCCTAATTTGAGTCATTATTGTCGAAGTCTTCAAGAATTTTTCGATGCATTTTCACTGTCAGCAGGTAAGTCGCGTTATCATCCAGCGCTCGGCGAAACGACCGTGGGAATGAAGAATACGTGTTAAACAATAGCACACAGATAAGAACATCGTCAGACCCTATTTGGGGTATGCTTTAAGTAATTAAAGTCAGGTTTCCATTTACGCGTTACATAGGTACCAATTTTGTTGGCGATTCTTTGTTTTAGTACTCAGGTACTTATTACGTATTTTGTTTGATAATAGAATTTAAAAAGTTAATTATGAATTCAATTCCTATAATACCTAATTATCCGTAATGCAATTTTGATTTTAATTACGATAAAATTTAAATATTGACATAGGTAGGTCATTTTTTACGGAGGGCTACAACTTTAGTAGTTATACCTGAGACACCTTATTCCACGTGGCTTGCACTAACAGTCTCCAGTTTTCGCCGGTCCGATCTTCTTGTTTAACTTGCATTGCACTTCTTAACCCATTCAGTCGTTACATTCAGTTTTTTCCAGAATTGGACTGATCCAGGTCATCACCACACAATCATCACAACCTATAATGGTTTTTGCCCCATATGTTGGTATATTTACAATTCAACATCCTTTGGAATTCATGGCCAAAAAAACAACACCCCCTACAATACGGCGGATACAGGTGTAACATATTATACATCGCCCCGTTTTGTAAATCTAGACTTTATTTTAATCCATTTTCATTTTCATTATACACTTAACAAAAGACACCTTAACTCCTCGCTCTCTTAAAGTCACCTCTTCAAGCCTCTACTCGTAACTTATGAAAGTAACTTTACAGCGTATCAAGGACATTTATGAAGGTATCAATGACAAAGTGCTAGTAGGTACTTACATTGTACATATATAGGTACGTATGTATCTATTACAAACTACGCCCCGCGGTTTTACCCATTATGACTGATAAGCAGACTACCTACTTCTAGCATTCTCGACACTACGGAATGCCTCTAACGTACCATTTTAAGAAAAACTGATTTTTAACTGCAAGGAAGAAACAAAAACTGATGCCAGGCTAATTTTTCTTAATCATTGATTAATAGGAATTCAATGTCAATCAGATTATTATCATCAGGGTTAATTTTATTTTATTTTATTGTACAGAATATAGGTTTTACAGATCAGTACCTACCCGTATTATCTATCTACCTAGTTGACAACTGAGCTTGAAATGCACTTTGCAGTACATTGTTGCTGCAACGTGTTATTAAGGTAACCAGTGATTACCTCAATGCAGCAATGTACTGCATAGTGTCTTTGAAATGATAAACTATAGATAGATAATACATGTACACGGTATAGTTTGTGCTTATTTTATTGTGAGATTTTTAAATCAACATGATTTCATACATTCAGATTTTATCTAACTATTTAGGTATAATCTTATTGTGATTTATGAATGAACAATTTATAAAATGAAACTCCAACTTTAACAAAGTTTCATAGAAATATGATTTGTTGTTGAAAGTAAATATTTCATGTTTTCCAAGTCAAGTCACGCCCCGCTCGCGCTGCACGTTGCCAATTCTGTCTAACAATAATACACCACTACACCATTTAAATTAATGTACAAACTTTAAATATAAAATGAAAAACGGATGTTAAAAATGTAAATAAGTCTTTATATAGGTACCTACTTCATTTAAAAGCCAATTTGTGAAAAAAATATACAGTGGGACTGGAGCCCGTCGCCACTGCTAATTTTGTTGGGGTCGACTGGGCCCACATCCTAAACAAATGTGAGCCCAGTCGAATGCAGTGAAAAAAACTGCAGTGCAGAAACAAAACTGCAGAAACAAAAACTGCAGTGGCCTCTGGGCCCCGGTCTTAGTTTAGAAGGGGCTCATTCGCCACCTAACCCGAATTATAAACTTAATTTTATTAACCGTTATTAAATGATTTTAATTCATTATTATCTTGTGGTGTAGCCACATGTCAACATTTATTTTTACAGTCGGCCAGTGCTCTGTCCACTGGGACTGGAATAAACGTCAAATTTTCTCAGTCAGCGAACCGTGCCGCCCCTGACTCACAAAAGAGCGTTAAACTGAACTATTACATTCAAATTCAAATGCGATTCTCCACAACCTATACTGTACCTACTGACTCTACTCAAATAACAAAACAATGATTGTTTTATCAACTTTTTGTTGCTAGTTCAAAATCTATACTTCGTTTTTTTAATTTCACACTACGATCTGATTTTTTGGCTCTTTGTTTTTGATTTTTTCTTCAGGAAGATGTGTCAAATCATATAGTCTTGAAAATACCAATCAATCAGCTAAATAAAATCACTTTCATAATCAATTAAAATATCCTACGGTGTTATGGAAAAGTATATAGCCACCACTTTTCTGTAGCTCTTGACTTGAATTATTACGACTTTGACTGTTTTGAAACACATTCTGTGTGAACGATTTTTGAACCGTGTCATGCTATCTGCAAGATTCAATAAATAGCTACATGACGCATTTGGTTATAATTTTCATGATAGCTCGAAAAATCTTTGATTTTAGTTAGAAACAAAAATTATAAACCTAGCTTACTACACCTTCTCAGTCATCAACCATATTCTGAGACAATTTAAGTAAATCATTCCATTTTATTGAGCGTTTCAGTGCTTACAAACATTTCCTTAATTTTTAATTTTAGTTTTATATTTTTAACTGATCGTTAACATGTTGTTAATAGTCTCTATTGCCGATGTCGTCGCAGGGCTGACCTGAATCTCTAAATGATGAAATTGAAATCCAAACTTAGCATGTCCCTCAGGTATTTAAATATAAATTAAATCTTCCTATTTCCCCCTTTTTAATGAGAGATTGGTTTATGTTCATCGTAAATCGTAGTTTTTAAACTGCATAAAATGTACATTTATACAGTTTTATCTAAGTGGTGTTAGCTAAGATATCTCAAAAACTATTACATAAGGTTTATGAGCTATTATGTTAACAACTATTGAAACAAATTATTTATTTGTATAAACGTTTTAAATCTTCATTGTTTTGTTTACATTAAGAGTTAATTACCGCTGGTTAACGCTACGTTAAGATAACGTAATAAGGTAATTTTTATGCAAACTTATATGAACAGAAGGAGTCATTGTTTGAAGCGTTGCTGTAGGTATTTTACCTTACTTGGTTTTATTACATTAAACGGCATCTATGACAGTGAACTTAACCTTAAACCAACTGCTGAATTAACATACAAATGTTCTGAAAATGCATTAATTTAAATGTCTAATGTAACTTACCTATATATATTTTTATTCATTATCCTAAATGAAAGGTTTGCCAGTTTTATTTAAATGTTTATTAGGAAGGTAACCTCATTTTCATATTTAATTGTGTCGACCATATTAGCATAAAATAAAGTAGGTAAATCACGCAGAGTTCACAATGTATATAGGTAATCGATGCCAATCTGATGGTATAATATCGTAAAAAATACATTAACGATTCGAATTCATAAACCACGAACGCCATTTTGTAAAATTACCTAACAGCTATAATGCCGCCCACGTGTAAACAAAATAAAACTTTAAAATTAGTGCATCGGACGCTGTGAGTTTTCCTAGAGATTTTTCTCGCGAGATGATCGTGCGTGTCGTGTTATCGCGCATGCGCGTGGGCGTTGGGAGGCGTTCGCCAATCGCCGGCGACTCCCGCCCCACGCTTCACTCACGCCTCGTGTAAACACGCCTTTTTGCTTCTTCCCTACTCAAATAATCACAAAAAATCATCTTAGAAAATATTAACCTACTGCTATTACCTATTAGTCACCGCATCACATTATCCTATTCATTAGAAGGCGTGACAAGAGTCACAATCACAATATGATGCATGTGAAATAGTTGGCACAGTTTCACTGAACCTTAGACACAGCTAATATCAAATGCTTTCGTGAAATAAAACATGTCACTGAAATAAAAATATAAATTAAATATATTTTTAATTATACATCATCTACCCCAACGTTTTAAATCTTTTCATATTTAATGTAAAACGTATTCAGAAATATTCGTTCAAAAACAAATAGTAAGTTACATTTGTAATACTGTATTTATTCCTTGAATACAGAAACTCATGCTTAATTGCATACCCAATGATTATTTATACTTATGTCAATTTAACTAAGTTTTTCTAAACCCTTCTACGGATAAACGGTAGGTACTTAATTCTAACTTGGATCATTTTAATTGCATACATTCGTTACACGGGTTTATAATGAACACTTACCAACTAGGACTGTTATCAGGTAAGGTGTTGTTTTCTTATTTATCGGTTTTCTACGTTTTTCATTTAATGAAATCTACCTACGTGTCTTCTCGGGACCACGGCCGGTGTGACCCGTTTGCCGAAACGTCGAGGTAATTAATCAAAATGATTATCTATAACGCGATGTAGACCCGTTCTAATAATAATTAATGATTAACGAAAGTCGTGTAAGTTTAAAAAGTGTAATGAAATCTAATTCGAATAAGAAGAATTACTTAAACTTTTGTTTTCACCTAACAGTCCCCGAAACTGAGGATACACCGTCTTATTTCAGTGCAAAACGCACTCCCGTAACTCAGCTGTTTTTGTTCCGCAGTAGTATATAATGAATGTCACATTGAATTGGATGAGAGAAATCTAACGTTAACTTGTATCGTAAAAACTTAGCTAAAGCATGCATTAAAAACTATGACTCTATTTTTGAATCGCTTGTGCCACGTCGAGTGATTTAAAAAATCTCGATGTCTACTGATTTTCGTGCGATGTAAGTAATCCTTCTATGTGAATCGCACGACCACAACGAGTGGTCTCAACCACTGAAGCATCATACGAAAATTAGCAGAAATCGAACTATTTAAATCGCACGAAGTAGTACGAGCTATTAAAAAATAAGGCTCCTGTCCAATACAAAAATCGTTTCGAAATCAGCCAAGCCGTTTTTAAGGAACATGGTAATAGACACAGACTCGCACGTATCGCCTCCATGATAAAGTAACGAATAATATAGTAATAAATATTTATTTAGTGAGTGATGTGATATGATGGTAGAAGAGGCCCGTTACGAGCCGCGTCCGCGCCCGCGCCGCGCCGGTACCAGTAATAACGTTTTAATTGAGCGGTCGGAGGTCAAATCACTTGTGGACCGCACGACCCGCCAGCCACTTGCCACTTACCTACCTCGATGTTACGACTATTTGTCATCGTTTTAAACAATATAGATACACATCAAGTAGGATTAGGTTACTCATAGGTACATACATTTGTAAATGTAACACTTTATCGACTAAAACGTACCAAAAGCGTCTTTTACTGTGATATGAAGTTTCGAAGTTAACAGACAGTGACAAACGTTACATAAACTTAGTCATCGTTTGTAAGTAAGGGGGCTAATCGCGTGCTGTTTATTAATGTTAACGTTATTCCAATGTTCAACGTTTCGAGATCTTTACAGGTCTCTTCAGGATATAGGGCATCGCGAAAACAGAAAAACTTAAAAATGTCACAATATTAGCTAATGTGTAAGCAATTGCTTACATGTTAGAATAACATACAAATGTCTACCTAGTTATAAAAGCTTGCGTGTGGATACTTATACACAATCTAAGGTATTGTTCAGACAAACACGCCGCACGGTCGAATTGTTAGTTCTTGTGTGTATACAAGCTCGCATTGTTCCACATTCGAACGTGCCTCCGTCACACGATTCGGCGAAGCATCCATTGTGGCAGTGTTTGTTGACGCGCCACATCGACGCAAAACCGCGACAAATCTCGCGAATGTCCAACGATATCAAAACATGCATTCATGTACCGCGGGAACCATCTTTTTGAAAACTTCGCATACGCAATGAACTGCGTATAAAAAGTTGTCCTTTAGACGTTTGGGAATAAAGAGCTTTTGATACATATCACACAGATATAATGCTTAGCGACGGTTTACCCATATACAATAATTTTGTATTAAGAGGATTAACAACGCCAACGACCTTGAAACTGAAAATCCCTGTCGGGCTCATCGAAAATTGTTGATTATTTCATGACGGAATGTTGTAGAACTTTTTTTTGTGTATGGATTGTAGGTGACATTGTTTCCTACATTTTGGTGTAGTTTTAAGACAAGAACCTCCTATTGGCGCAAAGCCTATCCAAATTTTAGACAAAAAATGTCTGACTAAAATGTCGATAGGCTTCAATACGTTTCGACATATTTGTATGGAAACTGCACTAAAATATCGGAAACAATGTCGCCTACAATCCTTACACAAAAAAAAGTTCTACGACATGCCGTCATTAAATAATCAACAATTTTCGATGCGCCCGACATGGATTTTGAGTTTAGCAGGTATAGGGCCCTTAACTAGAATGTCCAATCCAACCCGAAATCGTCAGTCGGTACAGTAGGTAGATACTAAAATAAATTGTTATCATTACTTACTTGTCTGAGTGGTCTACAATACTGTAAGAATATGACCGTTATTATTTAATTTGATTCTGAATGACTCCCCGCCAGTTGATGGTAAATCCACTTAATTTAGTAATATTGAATACTGTCCGTTGAAGAACAAATTATGCGGGTGACCACTATCCCATTGTAGGGTCAAAGATAGACCTGACCCCTGTTGATCCTGCTCTACATTGAACTCTACAATTATCTCGCAAGTCAACAGTTGTTTAATGGCTGCTGAGATTCTGTACAGACGTTAAACGATGATACACTACTCTTTGGTTTTCTAATAATTTGTCGCTATACATTAATTGACTCCGTACGTAGTTCACTACAGCTATTAACTATTAGTGAATTTATAAGATTTTATTTTAAAAGAGTAGTGAAAAAAGATTTCTTACAATACACTAATGATTCATAATTAAAATTAGTCCCTAGGTATGGTACCCAAAAGGTTGGCTGCATTGCCTCTTTGGATAGCAATACCTATTTCTTTGGCCAAAGTAGCAGTCAGCCCTTTGAAAGCTTTTAGTTAAATCTCTTCATTTTGTAAAGAATTGAAAAGTTATACAAAGCTAAAAACTTGCTTTTAACTTGGCACGTTCTTTTTATCTTATTAGTATTCGTTTTCTTCGAAACAATCCCGATTCCAATAAGAGAGGATCACAAGAAAACAAGACAAACGCGTCGCGGTCTCATCGAGCCGTGTGGGGTGACAAATTGGGTGCGACAATCGAGTTAGTTGACCTGGGACCCGGCCACCAATCTCGACCGCGTGATTAACTGCACAGTAGCCAGATTACACGGACCGGATAGTCTGCCACCGGCCTTAGATTGATGATGGGAAATCAACGCTTAATTAAAACGAAAAGTAATGTTACTATTCCTCTTGTTGGAAGTATACTGTTTTACTTTGAGCTTTGTCTGATTGGGTTCCATCCATGATCCTAATAAAGTATAGTTATTAGACCTGTTATGTTACTTATTAGATATCTAATTAAAGTTACGATACGTTATAAAAACTATCGGTAATTATTAGCTTTAGTTAAATCAGTGTAAGTCAAAACCAGCTTTGCCGTATTACTCATCTCAATTCCCGACAATCCACTTAAAACTCGTATTAAATGCAATCTATATCTATATCACGCAATATGCCCGTGATTCCGTAAATTAAGAGGGGTTCAAGCATTGTGACCTCAGACTTCCACTGGGTATTTGACTATTGTCCTCGATTGGCTGAGCCTGTATTGAATACGGCTACTTAATGTACAATGGGCCTTATTCGATATCATTGTGATAGGCACCATATATCTATTTTATTATTGTACAAGATTTGGCTACGAGAATATCTCCTTAAAAATGAGTGGTGTCTCAAATTAGATCCCATTATTAGGAAGGACAGAATATTTGTATTTCCGACGTACATACTAGCATGACAGGACAAAATATTTTCATGAATATGTATTGTGAATTATTTGTATATTCTGAGTTCTTGATTGTGAACAAATAGGTAGGTAGATACTGACACAAAGCATTGCCAAAAATAGCACGTAGTGTATTTGAATTCGTACCTACATATAAGTTTTATCGATATCATATACGGTCTGGCCCTAGAAGTAATGTCTGGAAAAGTCAGTAGAACATGAACCGCAGTATATTTAATGTATCACCCAGATAATCTCCAATACAGTGTCATACAGATTTGTCCGCGATCATGACTGATTGCATTTGACTAAATGTAATTTTGATTAGGAGCAATTCGTCGCCCCCATCACAGCTAAGTAAGTTAGATTGAGTGGGAGGTATAGCGGCCTTGTCTATATTTTGTTCCTGTTTATAAATGTTGAGTTGTTGCTTTTTCATGACTTTAAAATCACGTACAGTATATCTAGTTACTTATATTTGTATGATTGCTCTAAGACACAGACCTCAAAATCCTCAAATCTATTTTAATAGCATTTTAAAATATCTCTAATCATTCCCTATAATATGTTCCCACTGATGAGAAGGACTTCCTCTGCATTGTGTACCCCAGGGCTTCTGGTTTTATGCAACTGCTTTCTGACTACTTCAATCACATTATCTATCCACCACCGAGCAGGTGATCTGCCCTTTTCTATATTCATAAATTCTTACCCCATAGCTATAGTTTAGTATAAAGTTACTGAGTAAATATTCACAAAATATCAACAACAAAAACTTAAATAGTAATCAAAACTCCTTCTACGAAAAGCTTTAACAACCGTGAGAACGTATTTAAAAATTCAAAGGAATATATTAAAATGTAATAGCAGATCAATATTGTTTAAGTACTTAATATAACTAGTCAATTTTGACCCCTTCCCCAAAACAGTTATTAAAAATAAATAAAGATGTTTACTGGTACTTAACCCTTAACACCCTTAACAACCCATATTGTGTCGCTTTATCAATTTGTTACACTCTTATTAGATGTAGAGATTATATTATAACAAAATCAATAAATTAAAAAAGAAAATGTTACACTTGAAACAAATATAAATACACTTTGAATTGATTAAAAACGGTTGATTTTAAGTAATCGATTTAAGGTACCTACTTTTATTATCGGTTATCAAATTACAAGCTCTATAAGTAGCGTTAATTATGGTTTCAATAGATGTTTTTAACAGTTTTGTTTACTTATCGTAACGTTATTCATATTCTATCATACTCGTACTATGCAAACTAAGCACTTACTTGACACAAAGCACTTAAACTGGCGAAATTGCTCGTCACGGGCTAGTGGTCTATGTGGGAACAACGCCCGCACTCCCCGGGGCCGGTGGGGTGGGAGCGACCGAGGGGTGAGCGGGGGTGGGAATCCAGGGGTGAGTAGGGTACCAGGCCGGAAGCGCCTGTGTCGGATCGTTCCGCACGCACCTGTGGGAATGTTTACCGCAATTTGAATGTAGATCCGTTGGCTTCACAACCGATAACTACACTACCATTATACCTATTTCAAGTGACTAATTATGTACCACATTATTCACGCATTATTAAAATTAACCCAAGTGTTTAGATTGTAGATACAAATTGTATAATCATCTCACGAAAACAATGTTAACACAAAATTGACGCGAATCTCAAGTGCTAAATTCACCATTTTAAAAACATAGTTTGAACAAAACACGTCTTTTTAACAGGTGCTGATCAAAGTTAACAAAAAATGAACAATAAAACAATCAGAAACTCTTTTACCGTGACGTGAGAACAAATTCGGCAAAATGAAAAACAGCGAAGAGTGTTTAGACTGACGATGGATGGTGTTACAATTTGAAACAGTGTGATATTTATTGATCTTATTAAATTATTAAGTTTATTGTGTAGAAAGTAACTTTTGTATATATATTTGTAAATTTAAATCGAGTGAGAGCCTCAGAGGCTAGACATCGGACTACAGAAGGGCGGACGTGAGTTACACGCGAGGAGGTCTGCAGGCATGGGAATCAAAGTCATGATGAAAGCTTTCAATAAGCCTAAAGGTGAGTTTTACTTAACAACTACATACTATAGGAAAACTATGCCTATTCATAATTTTATATTTCCCGGGTCTTAATCTCGTGAATTTTCCTCTCGCGGAGAAGAGAGTAAGGGGGAGAGCGAAGGGAATCCCTCCCTCGCTCGAAGGATTCCCCTCGCGACCAAGACCGTTGTATCATGATCGAAACAAAACAAAGCGATTAAGATCCGGGAAATATAAAATTATGAGTTCCAATTGTGTTAGTTTAAAAAGTTTACTATGTATATTGATTGTTACGATGCTAGTTAAAGGACATTGTTCAAATCCGCTTATGTAAGCCACGGCTATAAAAGATAAATTAGGGCGAATATCCTTGCACAAATCGCGTGCATGTACTTGTCGAAGTTCGTACTTGTTCATCATAAGTGTGCGCAACACAAGTAACGCTCTCGGTTTCACGTGCACTTGTCCCAAATGCCAACAATCCGTAACACGCACAAAAACAAAATGAAAACGTTCATTTACTTTATAATTGGCTATCGTATATCGTACTTTAATGTGCGGTTGCAAACATTCGCTCTTTACTAATATAGTTTTACACAATTTAAGTATTGATTTAGTGCATGCATACAAGCCTACACTATAATTAATGTTTTACTAGTAGATATAAAAGGGACCGTTTGTGGTGTTACACCTGCGCAACTCTTGAACCAATTTAAATAAAAGTTAGTTAAATTCAAGTCTATTCATGAAATTTGGTTTGCATGAATGACGGACATACTAACACAAAAACGCTTTTAGCAGCATGTAACGAAAAGCTTTCTGTCTATGGTAAATATATTCATAATATGGAACACCTAGAAGAAATATTTTAAAAAATTATACCTCTATAGCGACGAATTGAGATCCTCCACCTTTGATTAATTCGTGTAAAAATAAGATTATCTTGAAAACCTTTAGTCTTTCGCTTAAACTGTATTTTATTTTCTGTTTATAAAAGTTCCTACCTATCACAAAGAACCTATACACAGATGGTAAACAGTTTTTAACTTCGTCATCTCTCAATAGTGTTTTACAATATATGGAAACGCAAATTCGAGGATCGCCAGAATGTTTAAAGATGTACCTAGTTATGCTTGAATATATTACTTGAATAAATGAAAAAAGTATCAAAGTTTATTTATTTTCTGGATCTAATAAAATATTGATTTTTAAAAAACGTAACCAAACAAAACATAGAAATACAGAATCACCAAAACTAAAATAACCCATCCCCAAGCGTTCCCGATGCAAAGCTGCCTGAAATGCTAGCAGCATTCTCGCGTTGAACCTCAATGGACAAACTTTGCAGCAGGAACGCCCCAGAACGGACATCATGCCCTACTAGAATATTTAAATTTTGAACTAAAGTAAACCTATATATTCTCGCAATGTTCATTTCCTCCGATAGTAGCATATGTATTGGGAAACATCTCGTGTCCGTGGAGGGTGCGTTGAGCAACCACCTCACCGCTCGGCAGTGCGCAGTGCTGTAATTACCGACGAACCTGCGCATGCTCCGGTGATCTTGAAAGTAAACACCTTGAGTGCTCATAACCTAACAACCATGTTTGTATTGTATACAAACTGTACCAGAACATCATACGGATTGTGCGTTCACTATTATAATTTGTACCATTTTATAGTTCCGCTGCTGATTACGTTTTGTTTACTTTGTCTAAGAGTTTATTAATAGCAAGGGTTAGGTGTACTGTTACCTATACCTAAATACACGGTGACACTTACATATTTACACTTCACCTAAAACGGACCACACCTATAGCTGCACACATGCACGAATTTCTTTATATGTGTGCTGTTTTAGGTAAAGTGTCAGTGTAAGGTGGAAGTCTCATCCTGTAGTTAGAGCCTAATGCTCACAGCAATCCCGAAGTCTATATCATTTGATAATTTCGGTTCAGAAACCGACATCGTCTGAAGCCAGTTCAAAACTACTCTAATTATTCTATTAGAACACCACATAGAAGTACATTTACAAACATAATTCAAATTGACGTCGACTACACTGAACCATATAAAGTCTATAGTGACCATAAAACTTTAAGTGAATTGGTTTGATGACTGTTAATGCATAACCTACGTCGTATAAAAAGTATCACCTATGAGTTAATGAGCTAAACAATGCAACCGGTCAAACAGTAGCGGGGGATCCTTTTTCTCATGAGATGAACAATGGTACCAATGAGGCAACAAACAGCGGATTTACGACTCAACACATTCCATATGCCATAAAAAGTCATAACAATTTACAGGCATAACAAAGAAACAGTGGCATCTAGTACGGGAGCTAATAACGCACATAGCTAAGTCGCGGGGGCGTCCATTCATGCCGCTGATTGGCCCATCCGGTGCGCGCTCAATGAGATGATGCGCCCGCGCCGCCGCCGCGCTGCTCCGTGCCGCCTCTGTCATTGAGCAAAGGTCTCTCGCCTACGTTCGTGATCAACTCTGTATAATATGATTCGAGATAAATAAAACTCTAGTTACACTTCGTTTTCAACGCAACTTGTATCAGTTAAGCTAACCGTCCACCGCCAACTAAACTAAGTTATTTCGCTTAGTTTTCAAGTTTCTTTTTTTCAAACAAGTGGGTATAGGTGCCATAGTTTGTATGAAAAACTGGCTTAACTATACGGAGCTAAACTAAACTTACAAGTTTAGTTGGCGGTGACAAACGTAAGAGGGAATGTTCGTTATCTTTAATTGTAGCATTTCGTAACACACTTCAAACCTTTGGAAACTGTGTGATAATTTTTTTGTGTCAATAATGTAGTTTATTATATTGTATACCACCTTTGCATCAATTCACATGCAAAACGTTCATTTTCCACGTGAACAAGCATGGGACTCGTTTGAAAATAACATATTTTACCACATTATGAAAGAACCCTCCGCCATGGTCGACTGAAGGCAAGGGTGATATGATGTCGGTACGCAAATGGACAATTTCAGAACATTTCCAAATTAGTCTCACTCGATTAAAACCGTTAAATTTTACGACAGATCTACCGGATACTTCCTGGTTCTATAGTTAAACGCTCTCATTAATCGAGTATAATATTTACCTGTACTATAGTAGGCATTATGACGTAGATTACTTACTTAGATGATTTTGCCAATTTCCTTTCGTTTTAAGATAAATCTTTAACAACTTATTAACATTTGTAGTAACCTATACCTGATTGTGGTTAATATAAACGGCTAAAGACGGCGATTTGAATGCGAACCAGCGCACGCGCCACACACGTCACGCGACGTTCCAACTTCAAACTGCAAACAATGGAGTCAGTAAAAATGGCATGAGCTTTTGTTCTGGATCCCCATTGTGACGACTGACCCTGTTAGAGAAGATTCTACACTCTAATTAATGTAAATTAAACTTGTTTGGCAACAAAACTCAATGTAACGCGAAGTTGCATTGGCATTTAGGATTGTCTATCATAGATTATGCTATAATTATCATAATGAAGCTATTACATATGTTATGAATAGTCTATATCAAGGTCCCCGCTGAGGTAGAAGCAACAAGTGTCAGTTGATATATTCCCCCTCTAAAAGTCACCCCTTAGTTAGCCACCTGTTACTGGCGAAACCACTAAGCATTAACATAATATGCGTGTGTCGAGCCTTCACAAATGCAGACGCGGCAAGCATTCTTTCTACACATCTTGATAACAAGGTTTTTCACATGCTAATAATGTAATATCAGCTTTTAATAACGTAAAATACATGCAATATAACGTGTAGCATCTACAATAATGTATAATATTACTGTACCCGTTATAAAACATGCGCAATGTAACGTATCAGTATGCGATTGAAGTATTTCGTAAGGCTTAGGGATAGGATAAGTCAATTTCTTATTTTCTTTTTGTGATATTATACGCATGTTCGTCACTTGTTCATAGAAACTTGCTGCATCGTGTTTGTTTAAACTTAGATGTAGGCTTCTTCAAGTTTGTCTGTATGCCAGTATTATAGGCACCTATAGAATACATTAAAAAAGCAAAGTTACATCGAAATGGTATTGATAGTTGGGGCAGGTTCATACGACAGGTCCATGTAATCACAGTGTTTTCATTTAATGTCGTATTGTCTTCAACACCTATGTATCTATTGTTACTATCCATCTTTCTGCGAATAAGTAAGTAGGTATAGTAGTTACACTTTATCAGAAGTTTAGATCAATTAATAGTGGATCGTCCTTCTGTAATTTGGCCAGGGGCGCTAGAGAGCCGCGGCGCGCATCTCCGGTCCTTTGTGCCCGCCGTTATCTACGCCATTCAAGATTCGGTTCACTCCAATGGCACTAATACTCATTACATTACTTACACATTCAGCCTCGGAGGCGCCTCAAGACCTCGATATAACTTTGCCACTCGATTGTGTTACTCTAACAATACCTATCTAACTACTTAGTTTTCGAGAATCACAATAATTTAAAATAAAGCTTTCCACTAAAAATAAAATAAAATCATAAGTACCTAAAATACTTGAGTAAAAACTTCTCTGACATTATAAGCATCTATACTATATTCTTCTATTGGACTCGCACAATAGGGACTGGGCCCAACTGGCACTGGACAGGGAGGAGTGGAGAGAAGGGAGGAAGGCCTTTGCCCTGCAGTGGGACAAAATAGGCTAATAATAAAATGAATAAAATAATAGTTTCTTCGGTTTTCACGATGCTGATATTTCAACCCGTGACCAGGAGGCACTGTAAAGTCCTCGAAACGTCGGACGTTGAAAAAATGCTAAAAAAAAATAAAAGCAACGCGATTGAAACCGAAAATTGAGTTTAATTTTAATGTAAGCACTTTTTACATTTTGCTAAAGATATCTCGTGGTTTTTCGTATACATCTCATGGTTATAAACGGATGGGGTCCATCGGAAACTTACGGGACAATTAACCGAAATCACTTTGGATTAATTATTTTAATTACGGAAACGGAAGTCTTGGCTTCTTGTTTTTGCGCTTGATCTCAAAAAATTCCATTCCAGAGTTTAATGTCAACCACGAATGCTATTTATGAACACTTGTCACAGTGATATTATCCCAGATACAAATAATTACAGGATCGTTTACTTCTACAATTAATCCTGTCAAGAAATATTTGATGCTCGGGCAACGGATATCATTTTGTCGTTAAAGCGGTGGCTTCATTTTATTATACGATTCCTCAATGTCCAGCGCAAGCTTTTTAAATACTTCTAGAAAATCAACCCTCGGTGTTTAAATATGTTTGTGTTTTTCGCACAATGATATCATCCAGAAAATATTTTTAATAAATAATAACCTTGGCCTAAACACCCGTGCACAGTTAACGAGCTAACGGGGGCGGTTGCATATTTCTACAGTCTCGTATTATGTGACGACACAATTTTTCTATAATTTTAAAACAAATAAAAATTACATTTTATGAGAAGCGGTCACTTTGATCCAGTGAGATTTATTAGGGCTTATAAACGAAATTACAATTTAATAACCACGGAGACTTTGATCCTCTCCAACTGTCCACATCTCAAATTAATTAAATTTTTCGTGTCGCTTCTGAATAAAGACCTGGATACACAACATTCTGGGTACCGCAGTAAAATTAATGAAATAGTAAAGTTTAATCTGTTTACGAGTTCCTATAATAATAAAGAGGACATCAAATGATTCTGAAAGAATAAACTGCACTGGGAAAAAAATTCGATAATGCAACATGAACGCATATTATTTCATAAACCTATTTCTACGCTTCCAGGCATCCATAGCACCCTTAGGTACAATATTATGTGACTAATGTTGATCGCTTTATATTCCTAATACCGTTTTGTTAGGGACTGGTAGAGCAAATGTAAACCTATATAGCCTTATTCATAAACGTGGAGTAAGGTCGGTGTAGTGAGAACATGCTTTGTCTTTTCATAGAACAGAACATACAAAGTTGACAGAAAGAAACAAAAAGTGGTGAAATTATTCCGACCTTACTCCACGTTTATTAATAAGGCTAATATAGAGCTCACTTCGTTATAACAGTTTCCTCAAAACTTCAAAATGTTGTACAATAATTGGTTTCAGTAAATACTTAACATTAAGGGTTTTTAAGTTCACCGCCTAATGAATGAGACATTAAAATCAATAAATAAAGCAATCAGTACAATCAGCGGCCCAAACGCACCTATAAACTCAAAATGATCTCTACTCGTAAAAACGAATGATTTCAGATAAGATTTTTAATACACTTTTCTATACATACCTACTAGATAAAATGCTAGGTACCTACATGCTTTTTACTTAAATGTAAAAAGAAATATTTGTACATAACGTGAACAATAATCGTGAGTCAGATGCAGCTGCGCGAGATGTGTAAAGTAAATCAGTGTGCAACTTCTGATCGTAATTAATGACCCTTTGATCTCGCAGTACACCTTGACTTTATTGAAACTCGCTAAATCCGAACAAATGCGTTAAAATAACCAACGACTTACAAGTAAGGTGTTCATATGCGTCGGTTTTGTCGCTAGTTTTTTTCTATTAGCGATAATCTTGATCTCTCATATTGCAACGAATTTAATAGCAATTTTAGTAGAGACAAAAAGAAAATTGGGTCCTAAAATTTGAAAAATATCTACTACCTACTTAGACCAGTATACTCTTAACTCTGTGACTTTGAATTCCATTTGAGCACAAAATTACTGAGAATGCGGTCAAAGTACTGACGCTCGTCATAAAAATTAGGTATCCTTTAAATTAGACCACCGCGCCAATTACGGGTAACATAAAAGCTTCTTGATACGGTTGATATGAAACAGAGAATAAAAATCTAAAATGTAAATTGTATCGAAGGTTTAGCTAGAGCTATCAGAGCCAGGGCACCGACCGTGGGAGAGATGCACAAATCTCCGCATCTCAGAACTGGTCGGCAGGTGCGCGCGCGCAACACTCACACTGCCACAAGCGGCTCCTACACTAGCACACCGAACCAGGCGCACTTATGAATGAAGCATACGTGCTTACATCCAACACATTACCCACACATACGTGCTTAAATCTCGCTTGTTTATCTCTGATTTATTTTATTCACCATCAAGTATCAAAAAGTCGGCTATTAATTTGTTCTCCGGTGCTCAGTTTAAATGCTGTAGATAAAGTAATTAATCCGTGTGATAACGATCTCGGTTTTGTGGTACCCACCGACATGGGCTACTATAACTTTCCTAAAGTTGTTAAGTAAAGAAAGCTTAACTTCGAGCGTCTTCGGTAGGATTTATTCGTGAAGTATCCACAACACACCATCAACAGGGATTAGTTTAGTACGTACTACTTAAATGACTGCGCACTCAATTACTTTTTTATGATGATTCTTAAGAGTTAATCATTTCTCGAGTATGTTATTGCTTGATTTGTAAAAGTATTTAATCAGAAGATGACAGATTGATAATTATTTATCGACCAATAAAGGCTATTTTACATCTTAAATGCCATTAACAAGTAAGTTCTAACACGTAAATTATGCGGATATGATCTATCACACAAATGTTCTATTCATTGATACAATGAAAGATGAATGTAAATTCGTAGCAGTACGCGGTGGATCTAATTTCTTGACTGTCATACATAATGCATTCGCCTATGTTAGGCATTTCATTTGTTTTTCTTTTAAATGTGGTGCCGACTTTACTAAACGCATAAGCTATAGAAGTTTAAAGAAAAAATACAATTTTGCTGTTATCATTCATACATTGTAACCCACGGATTTACCCACATAAGTCTTGATCCCGTGGGTATATTTAAAAATCTCAAAGAACGCTTCCTCCAAATTTCATGTCTCCAGGATCAGCGGTTTAGGCTGTGCCTTGATATATCAGTCAGTCAGTGAATTAGTCATTTGAATTTAATATAATAGATATGTAGTACTTTTAATTATTAAATTTCTAACATAAGATATGTTTTTGTTGACAGACATACCGTCACAGGTGCCACCGCTAACGCCCGGCACCAACAAGAAGATGGCCGAGGCGCTGAAGGCTACCTTCGCCTCCTGGGAGAAGGAGCAACTGCGCCTCGGCGTGCCCAAAGGTAAGCTTAAAGACTGTTTCTAAAAATATTCAAATAATTTGGCACATAATCAAGATACGTACCTATAGGTACGTATCTTGATTATGTAAACAGAATAAAGATACGGATAGGAAACTGAACTATGGTAGGAACTGTGTTATAACACAGTTCCTACCATAGTTCAGTTCCCTTCAGTCGCGTACGGAACCGGAGGTTCGTCGCCAGTTACTGAAGAAGAAAAAATCTTCTTCGTACGAAACCAGTTTCTAAACAAGAGGTTTTTTCCTAACACCCGTGCCTAACACGAAACCGTATCTTTTGTCTCGTAACCAGTGTCCGTCAAAGAATACATTCAGTTTCTCTCAAAAAAAGGATTTATTAACTACGTCTGCGCATCAATTCTTTCTTTGCCTCTGTTAAATAGGCACATATAAACTGAAATAATAGGTATCTATGGAGAATAAGTTAAGTATAGGCAAATCCCGTTTTATACCCGACATAACGTAAACATTCCCGTTTCATTAAAACAGTTCGTCAATACCGCTTTACGATCAGGAAGAGAATGCCATAAAACCGCATAAGTATAACTTTAGACATCATTCACTAAAGATCTGAAGGAATAATAAAACTCATCAGAAATGTTTTTAATTTTCATAAACCATTCGTCGAAGATAAAGCAACAGATGTTCTGCTTCTTACGACGTTCTGCTCTTACTTGAGTTCTGTTCATAAGAATAGCTGCTTTAATTCTGCAACGATAATACAGTTAATAAATTTAATTAAATCACAATGTCTATAGAACGAATGTAAGTCAATATGTAAAACGTATGTAGACATAGGTATCTTTATTCTGTTTTATTTGTTTAGCGAAGTTACATGCAAAAACTGTTGGCATAGTGTGTGTTGAGTTGTACGATACAAGCAATCATTTGCATATGCTAAAGCGACTCGGCGTATTATCCGGGCCGTCTGCGCCCGAGCCACACACCGCACTCTTTGTTGGTGGCAACTGGCAACGTTACCGCTAAATTTGTATTGAAACTTGGCCACATGATGCCAACTCCTTGCCTAGACTGCAAGCCCACCAATGTAGTGCACATTGATATCGTATTTTTATGCACGTCCATTAAAACTTACTCATAGTGCATATTGAGAATTTTAATTTATTTTATTAATCAATCGATATGTTTAATGATCTTGATCTAAATATATAAAATTCTAAGTCTAGACTGATCTATATATCAACGCAGAGCTCAAACTGCGCTCTTAGAGAAATGAAATTCTGAGAGTGTGTTCTTTGTTATCCACTAAGAAAGGGTTTTTGAAAAATCCAGCGTGATCGGGACTTACGCGGATGAAACCGCAGGGCTAGAAGTTTATAAAGACTTTAGCAGCAATGCTTGTATGAATAAAGTAAAAAAAAAACGTGTGGCATTCGGGGACTGCCGCGGTAAAGCTATTGCTTTTTTTTTCTTAGGCTACATGGTAAGCGAAGTAAGTTTTATTTTCGTTACGGAATTTCTTGATTCGATCGCCGCGATCAAAGCCCGCGATAAAAGCTATGCCATAGCTTAAAATGTGTGCGATTTTTTAATATTTATTTTTGGTATTCATTTTCCGTAGTTACACGGGTTGCGGAAATTCGTGAGTCTGCGGCGCGTCTATTCGCGCTTCCGGTGAACTCGTGCATATTGTAGTAGCTAGCTAAAATTGTAAAAGCACCCAACGACAATGACATTACATTCCGTAGTTTTCAGTTTCAGAATGTAGGCTGTCTCAACATTGAGTAACGGACTTATAAATAGTATCAATTTTATCACAAGACATTCACACAATTGGTAAAAAAATTGGTAAATAAATAAACCGGTGCTGTTTGTGTAAACTTGTAATTTTCTTTTTTGGATAAATAAATGTATTTGTATTTTGGTATTTTGTATCTTGTATTTGTATAGGTATACTTTTACAATACTGCAACGTTATCGAAATACTTTATCAAACGTCATAAACAAAATGAGAGTTGTAGAAGTTTAAATTGACTCGATTCTCTTTAATTGTTCAACATTATAAAGAAACCAATAAACCTGAATTTGATAAAATTGACAAACATTCGACATTGAATTGAAGAAAAAAAACAATCAAACGTCTTTACATACATACTTTACTTTACATACACAAATGTACGGGCATCATGCCTACTTACAATACAACGTAATGCAAAATAATGAAGTTCTGTAGCTGAAAATCTAGAATTACGAAGCTTTGAGCGACTTATGCATAAAATTATTAATTTACTCCCTCTTGTAATTATATCAAAAGACTAGCTGCGTCCCGCGGTTTCACCCGCTTAAGTCCCGATCTCGTGTTAATATCGGGATCAAAAGAAACCTACACACACGCACACACAAATACAAATATTTCCTCTTTATAATATTAGTATAGTAGGTTTAGAAGTAACATAATTCATATTCTATTAAAATTAGAACCATCATAAAAATAAGCTCCATCTCTGAAGAAGTCGTATTTAAAACAATAAATTTTTCATTTCTTTTTATTAGGTACCTGACTATAACATTTTAATTAATTAACAGATAAGCTGTCCTTTAATTTATGGTATATCTAGTTAAGCATTAAAAAACTTAGTCTGAGAAGAAATAAATTAAACGGTTAGGTAGGTAATTGGAATCGTAGAGCAATTTAAAACCCGCAAGTTAAAAAACTGCAAAGGGCCTTTTCCCGAGCAATGTAAACACTGAAGCCCGAAGGCGGTCACCGACTAAAAGCCGTAATTAAACTAATTATTTATTATTAGCCAGCTCTCGCTCTAGCCACGGAAAAACACGAACTCCCGGTCTACTGGCAATTTGTGACATCGTAACACCATAACTGCATTTGTATCGATTTGCTTTTTTCAATAGTTCGCCTCTCGCCTGCTTTTCTGTTAGGAATTTTAAATGGGACATTGATTTATTTGTTTATTGACTTTTAATAATTGTGTTTTCTTTGGTTTTTCCGGTGCTGTTATGATATTAAAGTCTGTTGTTATGGTTATTTATAAGTTTAATATAATTCAAAATTAAAAAGCCACGTTATTAAAATTGAAAAAAACACTTTTGAGAGGGATAAAAAAAAACGATTTAAAATCGTTTTCTCCAGCTCCTCCGTGCTTCGGAAGGCACGTTAAGCAGTTGGTCGCGGTTGTTATCTCTGATAGTAGTCGTTAGGTCAAGTTAGAGGTCTTAGAAAACACCTGAAAACTCTAACATCAGGTGAGCCACACCACTATACGATAAGAAGAAGAGGGTTAATATAGCTCACAACACAAAAATAGAATCTGCCACCCCACCCCATTTAACATTATCCGATTCCGGCGACACAAAAAAAGGAGTAGAAGTTTTCCTTTTTCAATAATAAAATGAAAATGTTTTTATATTTTTCAAAGACTGAAAAAGGAAAACGTATAAACCTCTATATGATACAATTACACATAAATAATATCAGCGGAATAGGATAATGTTAAGGAGTGGAAAATTGCTATATTTCTTGTTGTATGGAGTTGTATGTGATCGCATCGTTACCCATCGAGTATTCCTCTTAATAACTCAAAAAATATTGCTCACATAGCTACTTATTTCAATGGTTCCGATATTTTTGCCATCTTAGTTTAGTTCTCCCCGTTAACACATTTTCAAATTAGACCTCCTTTTATGATTGTTGGAAAGAGAAGCGATTAGTTTAGGCGCATACATTTGGACGTGAAGGTCGGTCAGTTTCCGGCGCGTGCGCGTGTGGCAAGTTCCGTTGTTGGGCAATGCGCGCGCGGTTCGCTGCCCGACTAATTGTTGATGTTGCAGCCCTGCCATCCGTTTCTATTGTACTCCTATCTACTATGTATTTTATGTTTTTAGTCATTTCTACATTTCAGTCTGTAACTAACTTGGCTATGCACTTGATAAGTTAGTTAAACAAACTATTTCAGTTTGGCAAGCTCGAAGCTCTATTGATAAGTACTCCCATCCCGTATAAGACCTAAAAGACCTGAGACCTGTACACTAAACCTATATCTATACATATAATAAAATCGTAACTCATCGGTGTCTGTTTTTGGAAGATATAAAAAAAATATAAATTGTATGGGTATCTATGAACGCAGTAGAACCTATTTTTCTGTTTTTCTGGTTGTCTGTTTGTCTGTTTGTCTGTTTGTCTGTTTGTGTGTGCCTTTGTGCCCGCTAATCTCAGAAACGGCTTATCCGATTTTAACCAAATTTGGTATGCAGATAGCTTTAGAACCCGATTAACATATAGGCTATTTTTTATCCGGATATTTTGTCCGGTTATCCGGATAAAGTGATTTTTCTGCTTTTACTTAGTTAGTTTGAATGTTGTATTGAAGAAGTATGTTGTGCGGAATCAATACATGACTAACCGGATATCCGGTCGAAAATAAAAAAAACCGGATATCCAGTTTTTTTTCAGGAAATTCCTAAAATACCGTATACCTTTGTCTCTCCATATATCCGGATCCTTCGGACATACGGAAATTCTTTATAATGGTTGTTTTAACCGACTTTAAAAAAAAGAGGATCTGCTCAATTCTACCCGCATATTGTTTGTATGTTCAAACCGTACTCCGGCATATAAAGTCCGATTTCGATCATTCTTTTTTTATTTGGAAAGTGAGAGTCCCGAGTTGGTTCCATAAATTGTTGGTGAAGATCTGATGAGAACCTTCGGAATAGCATCCCGCAATGCTGTAAATTACTAATTTTTGGACTTCCATCAATAGAATCGGCTTATTAAGAACAAGGTACAAATTGATGGACCACCTGAAACCACCTTCTCAAAAATTCTTCAGTGATTAAAGTTACGGTTACAATTTTGATAATTTTTAGTGGCAGTCGAAAATTCAATAAAAAGGATTAAAAAAATATAGCTGTAATGGGGCAGTTTTACTGAGTAAATGCTGATTGCATGTAGTTTACGTGGCACGATGGCAGCTGTGGATTCCGATTCGAGGGTTCCGCGTTCGAATCACAGACCGGCGCATTCCCTTTTTAAGGAACGGTGGCCTACCGAGCCGAGTGATGGCTTCCGATTAGACGGCTGCGCGTTTGAGTCACGAGTCCCGGACACGACGTTACGTTTTACCCTCCAGATGGTCGTCCACCTTGCCGTTGTGAGGGGACTCAGTAGCTGAAAGCTAAGAGGCGCACGAGGTGGGAAACCGGGCTTACCAGGCTTCTAATCCGTAATCCCGCGTCAGCGGGCTCGGGGGTCCTTTCCGCAAGAAAGGGGCCGCATGGAAGATAACCACTATAAAAAATCACCTCAGCCTCTGGTGGTGAACTCGGTGAGAGAGGGGGGGCTTTATCACCGGCTTTGGGGACCTCGAGACGGTGGCGTGACCGTGCTGAGGGAGGGGAAACGGAGAGAAATTGTCTATCGGGCAGAGGCAGAGATGATGTTGCACTGTATGTTGGAGAGCTTATTTTTATTGTTTTGTCCTTAATTCGAAGTCGGGTTTTGATTTATTTTTAATTTTCGATAAAGGCTGCTTCTTATTATAAGTAATGCGAATAAGCATGCAACACGTTACCTACCGCTGCGCTGTGCAAAATCTACACTTAAATAGACTCTGCTATGATTCTCTTCTGTTCAGCAACAGACTTCCCTGGTCGTCCGTTCAAGTGTAGACTTTTGCTCAGCGATGGGTAGGTAGTCCGAAAAACGCTGACGAAGTAGCGGGCACAGCTAGTTATGAATAAATTATTGAATTGAATTGAAGAGTTACCTACATGCTTCGTTTGCTGGTAGGTTCGGAATCAATCGATCTTTATAAAGTCCGACTTGGGGATTGGTGTCTAGACACCGCTCGGGGTCGTACTATTACAGTAAATGGCCATTGCTATACAAAAAAGCTAACATCTACTTTGCAAAGTGTATATTCAGGGCAGTTTAATCGATTGACATATGCTAATTTAATTTTATATTGACTTGATTTCTATTTGTAGTTTGTACAAAATAGTAGGTACTAATATACCTATTGTTATTGTTGTTTAGATCCTCGACAATGGAGCGAAGCGGCTGTGGCTGCGTGGCTCCGATGGGCTGCGCGCGAGTTCTCCCTCGAAGGAGTTGCGCTGCAGCAGTTCGCTCGTGCCCAAGGCAAGGACATCTGCGCCATGGGTCGCGAGGAATTCGTCGCGCGCGCACCCGCCTTCATGGGAGACATACTATGGGAACATTTGGAAATTCTACAAAAAGGTAAACTAGATACGTCACAGAAGCGACTGCAGTTAGCACTTGTTATTATACCTAGACGAATCTAAGTGATTACTTTGTCTAAGTCATGCCCTGCCTTGCTCTTATTAGTGATTTTTCACGTCAACGAGAATGTGACAGACACATTACTGACACAAGTAATTACTTAGAATTGACTATACATACGAGTGTTAGATTTGTTCACACGTAGAATAGAAGAAAACGAAAAGCCTTATTAATAAACGTGGAGTAAGGTCGGAATAAACTTACAACTTTTTGTTTCTGTCTGTCAACTTTGAAAGTTCTTGTCACGGAAAAAGACAAAGCATGTTCTCACTACTCCTAACTTACTCCACGTTTATTAATAAGGCTAGAAGAGTTTAATATAGTTAGAATCCTTCAGAAATCTTAACAATTATAGAAACATATCAACTTACAGTGCATTATTGTTTGTACAGATGTAGAAAAGGAGCGATCCCTACTGGCCAACGTGCCCCCCAATATGTACGAGAGCAACGTTTGCCTGCCCGAGCTGCCGGACTACATCCCGCCTGCTCATCATTACAACAACAACAACAATACTGGTAAGTATTCTTTAGAATACACTCAAAGTCAAAGACTGAATTTCTTTATTCAATAGAGTCACTTTAAACGAAGCACTTTGATAAGTCATATGATATAGCAAAGTACTAAGTTGGGAGTTGTGGCTACGAAAAGCGCCCATCGTAGAGAAGAACTTTGTTTTTATTCTGTAATCATGCTTATTTATCATACTTTCAATAAATCAAAACAATACAGGTAAAATATTTTATTTAATGGAAAAGGAGTCATATGGAAAAGAAAAATAAAGGTCATTATTTTAATAAAAGCTCTAACAGCACATAATGTAAAGTATTTCATATGTACCTATCTATGGATACCTATCTATCAAGGTATTGAAATTGCGCAATCTGAAACTTGCAACAATATAAATAAAATGAAATTAACTGGGACTTTCAATCTCAGTAGTTCGGACGACCCATGGAGCCAGTTTGTTCAGCCTTATTCGGTCTCAAAGAATCACCACATTCACGTATAAGTGATGTTTACACAGTATAGTGAATCACACTAGTCTCACCCTCACACATCGACACAGAGATAAGCGTTTGTTATCTATTGCGCGGTTAGGAGAGCCTCATTAAACCACCATTCACGATAACCCGACAATAGACTACTAACTTTAATGATTCTTTAGTTGCCGTTGTATCTACCGACACAAACATATATATTTCAGCTAACAATGCCTACTACCAATAAAATCAATACATATCAAAAACTTTTAATTAAGAAAAATAGACTAGATAAAAGAATTGTGGATAAAGTTTTGAGTAGATAGTGTTTGTGTTAATAGAATAGTTAATAGAGTTTTTTTTTTTTTTTAATTAATAAAGCTCAATTTGGACTAAAATAAATCATCTACCTATATTTTTAACAGACTTCAAAAAAGAGAAGGTTCTCAAATCGACCGTATTGTATATTGTCTATGTTTTGTTTTTGAGTTTTTTTTTATTATTTCTTTTATAATATCATAAATCAGTGTTTGGTAATAGACACCTGAATATTAATACCCATCGTTCTCCACATAGCTATATCTACCATGTGTATCACTAGTTTGCTATAACGCATAACCGATTAACGATAATCGCTTATAATTTAAATAATAATTACTAGAACAGTTATTTTTCACGGCAAATTGTGTTAGAGTTGACGGGTAACTATCTAATCAATATATTAAATATTTATCATTTTGAATGCTAAACCCGTCTTAGATGTACTCATTATGAGTATTTATGATTATTTGGTATATCTATTGATAATATCTTAACAACTTATGAAGCTCCTATGATAATTTTTCATAAGCTTATAAATTTAATTTAAAAAAAAATAGGTATTTTAATACAAATCTGGTATGGAAATTAAAGACATTTTTCGGTTTTTATTTTAACGTTTCAACGAGTCAATCCTGAAGAAGGGACCTGTAAAGGTCTCGTTGAGCGTTAAAACAATGCCAAAAGTAATAAACACAACGCGATTAAAACCGAAAAATATCTTTAATTTCAATCCAATATCGCGAAAACAGAAGAAAAATCTAAATCTGGTATGGTCAGGTCAGCTATGGGATAGGACCTGTCTGAGTTACGTTTATGACGATAGTCAAGAAAAGCTAGTATAATGAATCAAACTTTACAATCAGGGGTAGCTGCGTAGTATCACGGATAAAAGCTAATTTCCATTAGATATAAAACGGTGTTTATTGCGTTGTAAATCATAGGAGCGGGATGTTTTGACTGCTCTCGGCGGCCGACTGCGCTACTGAAATAATAAATTAACCAACAAGACAAGATGTCCTCTTCCAAGTCGTTAGCACGGGTGGTCTTACACTCACGACGACCTTTCAGACGTTTGGACAACCAATTTACAAGTCCACTAGCTCTTCCGGACACTCCGTCGCTCGCATCATCCTCTTCGATGCGTATACGGTCGACGCACGCAGATAAATTCATAAATTACCTCTATTTTATGCTTTAAAGGATGTTGAGCGTCCAGATATTTGTCACTCTACGCGCTGTTACGCAAGATATAGATGTTACGCAAAAACACATTAGCAGATATTTATCGTAGAATAATATTTCTTACTGAAGCATCAAATAAGTTTTCACATATCTAGCCAGCACATCGTTTCCAGTCGGGTGGTTCGTGGCGCAACTCTCGACCTTGGCGCAGTTTTTCCGCTCTCTTTCAGCCGAGGTCCGAATCGTCTTGTATTTACTTGATCACTGTTACCGCGTTGTCATCTTTGCAATTTTCGTCAGGCTATGGAACCGTGACCTGACCAAGAACTTGCTTTGGACGAGCTGTTATAGTTTTGTAAGTAGAAGGGGGGTTAGGTATGTATTGAGAAATGAGCTTTCTTGTAATTTGTACTTAGTGTTTTGGTTGAAACCATGTTTAAATAATGAGACACTGTTTATTTAGTACCTATGATAATTAGAGATTATATTTGCATCTTTTATATAGTAGGTATCTTCTTCAAATTAGATTCCAACTAGTAACAGCCCTACCTTTAAATCTTCTGTTCGAACCGCGTCTGCTTTTAGATACCTATTTCGAAATAAGGACATCTTTCAGAGACTATAGATGATAAAAATGTTGACTTTATACTATCCATTTTCGTAAAAAGCTTTTTTAATTAAGTAATATATTGCTATATTTATAAATTGACTAGGTGCGAATATCATTTCGTTAAATTTTAGCTGTTTTGTTATTAACAAAAGTTGGATGTACTCCCCTACCATTTGGTTTCTTCACCTCCGTCAGTAGAATGTGCGCGTGACCTCAGTGTCCAGTCTACCCGCACACTGGTTACTCATCTTTGCCATTGTTCTAGATTGGTTTTTTAACATCAATTACTTAAGTTCTGTGTCGTGTTCAACATCCAAATATTTGTATTTTATTTGAATTAACATATAAACCCTAAATGTCTTTTTCATTTTAATAGGAAACCCTGCTCTTTTCCACTGAATGAAAATAAGAAATAAGTGGCAAGTCAAGTGTTGTGAATGGTCCAATATGGGGGATCCGGATTCTGGATAACATATTATGTTCCTTCACCCGAGCTCTTGGTCTAAGGACCCATCTGAACTGGAATCCCTTTTCGTTTGGCGTGGTGAGTCCACATTATAGCACTGGTTCTTGAAGGCACCGCTTTAGTTTTAATATTTTAATGAAGATTGTCGTCGTATGAATTCGTGGTATCGTCCTCGCGTTAACTCGAGCGTTACCAAGTAGTAACACAAGTGGGCCGACGTATCTGAAGGTTAACGCACAAAAGCATCAACTAAACATTCATATTCAATATTTTGCAAGTGCAGTGGTATTAATAATGCGTGTAGTTATATGGTTAATGTTCTGTTGGTGCAATGGCATCCGCGCTGTCGCAAGGGGCAGGTATCGTGGCACATCCTCGCGTTGCGCTAGCGGGCACTAATCGCCGGACGTGGCCCTCGGAACAACGTTGCTAAATCGACATTATTGTCTAACCTGCTGAAAAATTTTCATGGTCGCGAAGAAGTGCAATGCGCTACGGCGTCGTAGACTGTACTTAGCACGAATATTGTAGCGCAGCTACTTCATGATTTTGTATATAGGTACCATATTAGATTTTCCTAGAAAATATATTTTTAAAATGCGTAGTGCGTGCAAGTTTAAAAACAAATTTTGATTTGTTCAAAATACACAAATCCAACTAACACACAACTTTTACGTTTTTTTGTTATATTATATCTACCTTAGTAAAATCATTGTCGGAGAATAACCTAACATACTCGTGCTAATAAATTATGATATGTAGCTTAGCTTTTAGCAATAGCTTTTACCAAACTGTCCCACTCATCACCCAGTAATGAATCTAAAGATGTTTATAAACTACCATTCAAGCCGTATCCTATATCTATAATGAAAATTTATTTAGGTGCTAAGTTTATGGGCAGTTAGAGCGAAATCTGAGGTGTCTGTAGCGGATGTACCCTGCACTCTGATTTATCGAACAAGGAGTAGCTCCGCCCAACCACCGACAACTAAAAGGCCCACAACATTAACTTACAGTATCTACTATTGGTCCAAAGTAGTATCAAACATTTTCCACCAATATAAACTCTAAGGATTCCTAAATTAAGATATAAACAAGTTTATCTCGATCAATCGGTTCAGGATATTGTTATGAACGTGTCGCAATTAAATTAAGTTACAAATATGATTCCCATTTTATCGTTTTGTCGTAATTATCTGTTAAATATTTAAAGGTCTTATGTTTTTTTGAACAATAAAGGAAATAGTTAATTATTCATTGAACAATAGGTACCTACTCAAAGGATATGATCAATACTAAAGATCGTTGTACAAGTACAACGTAACATAACTGTCAATCGTAGTGAAGTGTTGACATGAAAAATATTGAGCTTTCTAAGATATCAATAAAACGATACGTGTCATTTTGTTTGAAGCGGCCACTTCCTATAGCCATTGTGCTTCTACCTCGGAGCTTCCGGTGCAACCCGATACACACTCAAGCGCACGTGCGCAACCTTTACAAAATTCGAATCTACAATTTTCTTTAGTAGGATATTAGGACAGGACTTACCTTATACTATTATTATATGAACAATAAAAAATAGCACTTAATTAAAACTGAATAAAAGTGCCCCGTATAAGAAAAAATAAAAAATGCATCGATTTTCTTTTGTAATCGTGTAACGTAGAAGTCGTTAAAACATAAAAAAACACCTGTAAATATAACACGAAACAAAGGGCAAACCTCTCGTAAATATGTTAGTCTCGTCATTCGTTGCGAAATTGTACTTTCTTTAATTAAAAACGTTTTATTATTCTAAATACTTGCATGGTAAGGGGTGATTATTATGTATATCTATCTATACGCTAACGTGACATCTACCTATACCGAACATTCTCGTACATTTAATATTATATGATGATCTTTTCGTTTGTATATTAACAAAGCCATATTGGGCGTGTAGTACGTATAAAAACTACCCTCGAAGGCAGGCACAAGAAAAGAGCAAGGGCTGTTTTCTTTGATAACACATTTAGGGTTCTCGCAAACTCGTCGACCCTGAGGGCCCCTTGTGCTCCAATAAGCCTGTAACAAGAGCTCTTGCGAAGTACCCACCTATTCAATCAATCTTTTTTCTTCACCTATTTCTGGTGTCCTTGATTCAAATTCTAAATCGGATTTGCTTGTCAAAGTTATTGTACACGAATAAAGGGTAAGGGTCAGCGACTCACAAAAGGGATTTCGTATAAAAGGGACCTTATCGCAGTCACTTTACTACTAGTGGAATAAAGACCTCATCAAAATGCATTGATAAAATTCATAGACATAATAAAAGTTTATTCATCTTTTTTATTAAGTTCAAATCATCTATATCTCTATTACGAATCGAACAAAACTTATCTTCTTCATAAAATAAACACTTGAAAGATAAGTGCGTTTCAGTTTACAAAGCTTTCTTAACGGAATTTAGTATTTTTATTACTGATAATTAAACTAAAGTAATTTTGAATGTTTCATAACTATAAATTCGAATCGAACTCGATTTTAATCTAAGTATAAATCTAGCAGTTAGTTATTACATTATATACAGCTGTAAATATGAAACTTAGATATAGGCTTTTCATCTTGTTTTCTTTTCCTTAGCTCCTTATTTAATCGGTACAGCCATCTAATATTTTGTTAACATTAATAACTCTGAAATTTTGTGTCACAGTAAAAGATAAACGTTACATAAACTTAGTCTTCGTTTATAAGTAAGGGCGTAAATATTTATAATTATGTTCATTTGTAAGTCCTGGCTGTTTTCTGAAATAGAAAATTATAATTCTGTTTACCAAAATTTTATAATAAAACCATTTTAACATTTATAAAATCAATGTGCGATCAGCAAATCGATTTCATTATTTTAGAACTCTTGGCAAAATTCTAGCAAAAAAGTTTTGCAAATGTCTACTTAAATTTCAAAAAATCCTTTGACATATGACACCTTTGTAGTAGGTAACAACACCTGCTAGGCATAACTCTTTAGCACTTTTTTTAGGTGCTGTTGAGTATGATGGGAATGAAGAAGACACTGCAAAAATCGACCTATTACAAAGCCGATCTATAAGTAGTCAATCATCAATAAAAGTCTCGTGTTACCGATGCACCGACAAAGGCCAAAGGCGGGAGCTTTGAAGTGCCGAATTCAATTAATTGCCTTATTTGCGGTACTCACCACGCTCATTGAAGGAATCTCCCGCAAAAACAAATATTTGCAGAGTCTTCATTATCCGTTATTAGTTGGCGCGCTTTAATTGTCGCAGTTAATCCTGCTTTGAACCGCTTTATATCGAATTGCTGACTGAAAGCCTCGTTTTGATATATCGAAGACACATTTTAAAATGAAGTTTTGTAGCTTACCAGAATTAAAAGTTTAAGTACGGCTCATTATTTTAAAACTGTCATTGGATGATTTAAAAAAAAAACTACTCTACTCATTCGAGCGATGTTCTTGGTTGCTTCCCTATCGGGAGCCCGAGGTCAAAGATATGGCAATATTTTTACGGCCGACCGTCTGCTTGACACCAACCCTCATATAGACCAAGCAGTTTATCCGCCACCGCGCGGGGAGAGCTTAACGTTTGCAAGTCTCCCGCAGATTCCTTAGTCCCCTTTTACCCAGATGGATGGACCGTATTCTATGTTAAATATGATTGTTAAAAAAAACTCAAAGACATTATTTGAAACTGCGTAAATTGTACGGTTTTGTGTGATAATAGAATTGTTCCCGATATTGTTATCACGTACCCAGCGGGGCGGGGGAAGGTCCGGATGGCGTGGGCGCAGATTGTCCTTCGCAACATTGCCCCTGAGATAGCGATGTCACAACAATGTCGTGATCCTGACAACATTCATTCAACACACACTTTTTACATTGTGGTTGAACATTTTTTGCGCTCTAGTTTATCAGTTGGAGCTAATCATTGCCTAGTGCCTACTATATTTGTTTTGTTATGATTGTTCTGCTAAAGTTATGTTGTCTGTTGTGTTTATATCTTAATAATACAAGCTCACAAAAAATGTGTCGAAAAAAAAAACAAAAATGATCATAAATGCCAATGTTTTTATGAAAAATTTCCCGAAAAAGAAAAATATTATGACTATTATGCCAACCGATAGGCTCAAAATACACGATAGCCACGTACTGTACACTGATACTTTACTTATAGACCCCAAACCTACAGCACACATACACGAATTTATTTTTATGTGTGCTCTATATTTGTAGTGTAAGTGTCTGTCGTGTATTTTTAGCTGTAGGTAAAATGGAGTGTCTTCTCTGTTAATTTGTACTCTTAATACTTTCCAAGTAGCCGATTGTGAAGTCTCAACAAGAATAGGTACCTATGTCACAATCATAATGTTCTCAGAAATCGTTCCAAATTTAAACGTGGATAAATGTCGTATCTCGCGCCATCTCGACAGATGACGGAGGCCGGAGAGATATAAATTATTGGCACCGGAAGTGACGTCCCGGGCACGCTCCAATTTAAAACACACACCGCGGCGAAGCAAGCTCCGCTCTATGATTGCCCGTGCACTGCAAAATACTCTCTTTTTAATGATATTAAAGAAACATAAAAAAACCGTATCATTAATTACATATAAAACAGGTAAATAAAGGTTAACTAATGTACTAAGTTACAAGTCGTATCCTTAATTCGCCGGATATTTATATTATGCAGGTATATTAACTTCTATCTCATAGAGAATACCACATTGAATTTCAAATCAAAATTCAATCAGTATAATCGACAGCACCGGATGCGCTCAACTTTTTAATTATTGCAAAGGTTTTTTTTAAGTGCCCCAAAAAAGCTTTTTATATGTTGTCATATCGGATGTGTATAATTATATGCAACTGTTATTTGGGTAGAGCATATTATTTATCCGCCGCCTTGGCTGTACTGAATGAAACGTTTCCGATTCGTTTTACAGATTTATGAACTGTTTTCAGTGTTTTATCTAAAAAAGATTGTTTATCTTGTGCTTCCGTCGCCTGCCGAAGCCGATACGCTCACTAACGTTTTATTGTTTACACTTAATGTAATTCAAAGCAGGGAATTCTTCGGTAAATTGTATTTTTTAAACTTAAGCCCTGCTGATGGGAACAGCGGCAGTTTACATTGTGAATATAGATTAGTCGTCGTCGGTCCATTTCAATCTCTTGCGTTTTCGCGATCGATATTACGCCAATGTCATACGTAATTTATTTCTTTTAACACCGGCTTCTTTACATAATATCTTTCGACAGAATCGAAGACTGAGCGTTATTGAACAGTCTGTCCGCATTATTTACTGTTGACTTTGTGATAAACACGGCACCATGTTGTATATGACCGTAAAAAACCTCTATCTACGTTGTGTCGTGGTTATGACCGTGACGAACGATGTCTGCTCGAATATACCATCATCGTCTTGTCGTGTAGCCAGCTACATTTAAACTTGCACGCGTATAATTTTATAGGTACTAAATTAAAAATTCCTAATATAAAAACAATAGAACGTTGAAGATAGATGCCAAGCCCAAAGTCGTCAATCTTTACGACTTTGTCCTTAGGTAAGCTTAAGGCGAACAGATACTTTCGATACGCATACATCTAGTTTTTTTTGACCAAATTAGTATACGCATATGCGTATATGCTTTTATGCAATTGGCCACCCTGGGACATGTTTTCCAGCTGCCTAAACCTTAGTCAGACTAAAGCTGTATTCCACGAAAAAATACAGCTGCATTCTAATTTAGTATGGTTCAAATCCTGGCTTATATTCAGTTGGACAACAATATCCAAGGATAACGTATTGCACAATAGAATAATTGCATATCGTTGTTTATTTTTGCGAAAAATTAGTAAAAAATCTAATTTAGCACCTAATAATTTCGCTTCGACCTTAAGAACTGTAATTTACCTGCTGTTAATGACAACAAAAAACATTAATCTTTTGAGACAGTTTTCTCACTTCCCTAATGCCGGATGACATGGTGGTTACGGTAGCACGGGAGATTGTCACCAGACAATATCCGCGAATGTTTATTTCCTCGTCACATTTATTGAAATATGGAAAGCTCATTTCCCTCTTCATTTCCCTGCTGCCGTGGTACGCGTTCATTTGCTTACATTCCATATTGCGTCTCACGTGCTTGATGAAGTTTCATTCTATAACTGAAATACCTTCTAAGTATATCTAGTTGATGCTGAAATTGAAAAAAATGATTCCAAAAATTTTCATACTCGGCTTTGAACCCACGACTTCTGGTACCGGTCTAGGTAGTGTTTCTAAGTGTGGTGAACACTTTAAGAAATAATGTTTACCTATATGAATTATTCTTCAGTTTTCGCGATGTTGTTTCAACGCTTTACGTTTCGAGGTCTCTACTCTATGATTGGATTGATTGTCTATATGAATGTCTATATAAATTACATTTTCCAATAAATTACACAATCTCAATTAAATAAAAACAATTTATAAAAGTATCACGTAACCTAATATTATTCATTTCTTTTATTGGGCTCCAAACTCCTTAAAAGCAACTGACGATAAAAAATCGGCGTGTAATTTTCCAAGACGCGACGGGCGCGGGTGCAGGCGTCGAAATAGCTTCCTCTGGTAGACAATGGGTCCTCTATATCCGGTAGCACACGTGCTCAGGTGGGCATTATCCCCTCGTCTTCTGATCGCTTTGTCCTGTGTACCCACCCCTTAGTAACCTGACCTGGTTTACACCGCCCTCGGGCTCGTGCCCTCCCATCGCGTCAAGTTCGCAATAGACCATCTCCTATCAAACTGAGATAACATCTGTCTCCGAATACCTTTATCTATTGTCAACATCCTGAAATGAAATATATATGCAACAAGCTGATATTTGTATTTTACTACGAAACGTTAAAAGCAGCTTGTCATCCGTAGTTTCAATAAATTAAACATCAGTTAGGAAGAGTATGGAAGCGTAATTTCCTAATGTTTATAAAACGTAATTTAAAATAACCTGCCAATCATTTCATTACGTTGTTTAGTGCTTTATTTATTTATATTAAAACTTTTTCGTTTGCACCCCGCGGTTTCGCCCGCATATAAGTCTCGATCTCGTGAGAATTTCGGGATAAAAATACCTGACGAGTTTCAACGCAATTGGTTCAATATTTATTCGTTTCGAAACTGAAGACAGGACTATAGAACAGTTTTTCACTCGCTACACACGTGTTTCGCATTATTGATATCGATAAGCGGTATCGATATTGCAACATGCACACCGCTTTCATCTACTATACTTTTAGACCGGTGTGCATCCAGTGAAAAATTGAACTATAAATAGAGTACGAAATGAAAAAGAAAACCTAATAATTATCAAAAAAAACCGTTTGAGAAAAAAGGTTTTAAATCGTGCAATTAAAACAACAAGAGGTCAGAGTCAGGTTATCTACACTTCATATAAGTACCTACACAAATAACGATAACAAACCACATAATTCTGTAGGTACTCGCATCAAAATGTACAATTCGAGTAGTCTTGTGCCTGTAACCAGTAACAATAAGAACCAACGTCAAGGCCGTATGCGTCACGGTCATTATTATAACGTAATTATGATCTACGTTGCCTATTGCCACCACGTGAATCCAAACAATCCTTTACATAGTGTTGCTTTTTTTCTATCTTAATGACGGATCAAGGTATTCGCCTACTGTACTGTAGTATATCCGATTTTCCGATTTTCGTTTTTCTTTTACATTTTCAATTCAATTCAATAATATATGCTTAGTGTACTGTGGTGGTGGTAGGTTTTATACCCATGTGTTGTTTATTAGGTTTTAAAAACTAAGTTTTAAAAAATGAAATTGCCCAATTTTGTCTATTGAAGCAAAAAAAGTAAATCGTCTTAGGTTCGCACTGATAAGTCGCGATGGGTCGCGGTTGCCTTTGACATAATCACAGTATAGGCGATAATTACAAAGAAAATCTCTGCACTCAAATACGACGTTGCTACGGATTTAAATACGGAGTTGTCATTGAACTTTTGGTACTATACAATCAGTATACTGAGAAAACTTGTATATTATAAACCAATTGTTGGCTTAATTGCGACTTTTTAACATCCATATAAAAGAACTAGCAGCGGCCCGTGATTTCACCCGCGTTTCACGATCCTGGGGGATTTTAAAAGTCCCTTTCTTAGTGGATACCTAACCTACACATCACAAAGAACACACCCTCCAAATTTTATGTTTCTAAGACCAGCTGTTTAGGCTATGGGCGCAGTCAGTCAGTCAGTCAGTCGATCAGTCAGGACTTTGATTTCGATATGTATACCTATACCGAGGTATATGCAACGACCTCTGTAGCGCGTCGTGCGAAAGCGCGACTGCAATGCAGGAGGTTGCTGGTTCGATTCCCGCCGGGTGCAAGTATTTATGCTTATAAAATAAATATTTGTGTCTGGTCAGGGTGTCCCTCTATGTATAATATGTATGTATTTACAAAAGAAAAATAAATATAAGTATTATATCCGTTGTCTAGTCACCGTAACACAAGCTTAGTCGCTTACCACGGGGCTGGATGGCGCTGTGTGTTGTTCACAGAATTTATTATTATTATTATGTATTATTGTATTGCACCTATATGTATACCTTGCCGGACCTGACAATATAATAAAATATTGCCGGCTCCGTTTCTATATTCTTCAGTAATAAAGACGAAGACCTTTACCTAAGGGCAAATGAATGGAAATAAATGGTCACAATAGAATTGTTTGATGTCTTGTTGGTATCTAAGATCAATGAGATCTTTTACGGAATAATAAGTTAATTCAATTGAAAACGAAGATTTCATTCAGATTTCTTTAAAAAAATGGCCTTATTTCTGTAAATTGTAGATATATATCTGTTGAATCAATTTTATTCAGATTTCTGTAAAAAAAATTGACCTATTTTCAGTAAATAATAGATGTATATCTATAGAATCAATTGAATAGAGTTTTTAAAAGGCCACAAGCGCACTGACAACTCGCAGCGGAGGTGCGTCGCCGTAGCATCGCGAATTCTTTTGTGACTATCGCCTATTCTGTGGTTCTTTTAAGGGAATACGCAACGCTTCGGGGAGTCACGTATCAGTGTGCGTATAGCCTAAGTTCTAGACTTTATCTATCTACTAGATAGGTATTTCTAGTCGATCCTAGGTAATATGACTAATTAGACAAGCGTAGTTTGTAACTAGCAGCAGGTTATTAAATGCAAAAACAGAACAGTTGGCTGTGACATTCCATCAGAACGAAGCTGATTTTATCATTAACATTGCAAAGACCTTCGAGGGTTGCAGAAGGCATAAAAATGACTTTAAAGAATACGTTGAACAGTGGTATAGGGTACGTTTAGCAGCTGACAGCGTAAAGGCTACATAACTAAAGGTTTTCGTAGCATTACGCGACTTAGAAAACGAGTAAACCTACCCATATAATTATTATATTGATAACGCTCTGAACGACTTACCGTCTACCTACTCTTTTGTTTAAGTTTGTATGAAGAAATCCATATAAACGTAGTAGACTGTTTCCTCGCAGGATAAAGACATTAGAGCATATATGTTTAAGCTATAAAACTTTATATGTCATGCATGACCATTATTGTTGTCCCTGCGTTTTGGATTTTTCATTTTCTAATTAGAATATAAAAGAAATCAAATTTTGAATAATTAGAAAATGAAAAAATCTAAACGTATAGACATGGTCATGGCTGATATATGATTTATGGCATAAACATATTTTCTCTAATGTCTCCTTTATCCAGGGAGGAAACAGTCGACTATACGTTTGTAAAATTTGAATGGAGGAAATAGCACCCTTAAACTTAAAAAAAAACCGCAGATTATTTACTGAGTACCCCTTGAATTTTGAGTAGCGTTTCAGGTTTCGGCCATAAGGCTTAGCACGCACTGCGATTAAACGCCTCCGTTTTTCCGTAGGTCTGAAACCGCAAAAAAAATGCAACACTTAGGTTTCTATACAAGCCCACGCATTACCGTTTATTTCTGTGATTGATTTTGCGTGTTTATACGCGGTTTCGCGTTTTTAGCTATTCGTAAACCGCTTGCGTTTAATCGCATTGCGTTCTCAGCCTTAGTCCTGAAATCTACTGTATTTTAAAAAGAAACTATACCACTTAAAAAAAAACGTTAAAACGAATGTAAAGTTTTCAGAATTCGATGTGTGTTTGTCATTATGCAAAACTGCGTCACCAGTTCCATTAAGTAGCTTCATTATCGTTGTCGTCGCACATCGTTCTTGACAATATAATCATTTTGTTTTTATAATGCCTTTGGAAACAATGCCAAGTCTTGTTTTATGGTAAGGTAACGTGCAGTCTGAGGCCTTTGATAATATAATTATATGTTATATTCATAGGTAAATATTGTGTTTACCAAATCTGGCATATTGCAAGCTATCCTAGGCCATATATTATCATTATCAATTACTAGCTGCGGCCCGCGGTTACACCCGCGTATGTCCGCATCTAGTGGCAATTTTCAAAAACCCTTTCTTATCGGATGCCTACAACATAAAAACACAATCTGCAAATTGCAGCTATCTACAATCAGCGGTTTAGGCTGTGCATTGATCAGTCAGTCTAAAGATTTTATTGATATACTAAGATCAATATCATACATCAAGATTAAAATTTTATTGCGTTTTCGTCTGTGAATCACTGATTTAATTTTGTTAAATTTTTGCCTATGCGTTAAATGATAAGTCGTGGCGGAGACGCGTCGCCGTAGCGTCACTAAATCCTCTGACGTAAACATAGAATACAGCGATAGTCACGAAGAATTAACGACGCGACGCTATAACACCTGAGTATAAAAAGATTTTGTCAGAACTGCAGAAAAATTATTATGTATTAAAAATATATTAAAATCGCTTTACCCATCCATTCGTACGAAGCTACAGACAGATACACAGACAAACACCTCAATCTTAAAAGTTATAAGTACTATAACATCCTTTTAAAACATAAGTAGGTAAGTTAATTTATTTATTTATTTCTCATTTATAGCATACATGTCACTTAGATATACAGGCGTATAATTCATACACATTTGCGTCACCTGAGTCTTGCGACTAGTCTTGCTTGTCCTAAGCCTTTTTGTCCAGGTCACAACTTATATTTAACTTTTTATGGGCTGTTGTTTTGCAGTTATATATCTTTACAATTATACATTATTATATATGGTTGTCTAATTCTGACATTAATGACAAAATCGTGTTAACATTAAGACTAAACTCTTGTATTTGAAATACTAACGGGCCATTAAATGTTCCTTTTCATACTTTGTACAACATCAGAAGGATCTTAAATTTGGTATAAGTAGGTAGGTATAGGTATACAAAATATTGGTTTTACAAAGAAAATCCTTTTTAAGAGTACCTACTACATGTACGTACCTACTATTTTCATTTAAACTCCATTGTAGCTGCACAAAAAATAAGTAAACTTTTCTTTCATTATGTTTTTAAATTTCCTATCTAGGTATTTACTCAGTTTCAACATTCTATAGATTACACCATATGTACTGAGTGTTTAAATTTCAGTAACAAATAGTTAAAGGGTAATTGTAAAGTTTGGCAAAAATCTGTGGATGAAAATAATCAAACTTGATTGATTGACTAAAAGTACGAGTACTTTGTTGACAATACTAGAAAGAACAGAAAAAGCTCACTCTTCTTTTAACTTTCGTCTCCTCGTACTCTACTTTCAACGTGCTGGTGCTAAAATCCACTAACACATAGGTATTAGGGGGAATGGTAAGGTTTGGCAAAAAATCAACGGTCGCGCAACAGTTGGTTGTGCTGGTGGCAGCAGGTGGCGCGACAGGTCGTTCGTTGCTCGGCTCCACTCGGCTCCCCTCGACTCGGCGCGACTGTCGCCCTCTCTCGCTCGCTCCCACCGCCCGTCGCACTCCGCTACCGCCCTCTCGCGCTACCCGAAAGCTCGCAGTCGTTGATTATATACACTACAGCACGGTACTACCGCCGATAAGTCGCTCTACGTTCGAAAGCTCCATTGACGTCTTTATAACCGCGATACATAAATTAATTATTATTATACCAATTTAGTTTTATAAGTTCAAATTATTTCGTGACTTGATTTTTCGCCGTATAATATATTTTTTAAACAGTAGCTATTTATGATATTAGTGTTATTGAGTGATGTGGTGTTGAAGTCGGATAAAGTGCGCGGGGGCAGGTCCTCCGTCCGCCATGCTGCTGGTGGAGACGCCTCGTGAAGCCGCCGTGCCCCCGTGCGCGGCGCCCCTTGACCTCCCAATGTCCACTCTAACTAAACTCAACTTTACAGACTACAGTGCTAAAGTGAACAAACAGTACTCTGAAAGTCCGACGGACCCGAGAGACGTTGACAACAGACTAAACTACGAACAAGCGTTAGCGAGTGTCGCGAGACTTAACTACGAACAATCAGTGAATAGTAACAATAAACTGCAATATGCAGAACAAAGTAGGCTCACATTTGATGCCTCTGTGGATCCGATGTGTGATCCGGCGTATATTCTTACAGGTTAGTATTGTAATAGTTGTCCTGAAACTTTCCATAACTTTTCAAAACTTTTTGCGGAAACGGCACACTTTAATATTGAAGCTTGTCCTCCCTTCTTCGTCTTCTATTTGTCTATGTTTTATTGTTTGATATTCAATTACCTCGTATCTTTAAAATATGTATTAAATGTATTTATTACAATATTTTCATGTGTGTTTTGGAAGAACTTAGGCACATTTTATTCAATTAACTGGTACCCAAACGATAGGCATATAAAACAATAGTCGTATACAGATGTTATGAATGCATTTTCCTTGTACTTAATTAAAATTTTATGTGGTTAGATAATAACTTCATTCTTAATACTGGAGTTAGTAAATAAATTCACTGTTGCTAAGTAAGTAAGTACATCTTGCTCATTAATTTTATGGTGGTTATCGACATTCTCAATAAGTACCTAGCAGGTAAAATGATCAATAATATTTAAATAATGTTTAACTCGAAATTAAAGACATTTTTCGGTTTGAATCGCGTGGTTTTTATTACTTTTAGCATTGTTACAACGCTCAACGTTTCTTCTTCAAGAAGAAGAGACCTGGAAAGGTCTCGAAACGTTCGAAATCGAATCGCGTGGTTTTTATTACTTTTAGCATTGTTACAACGCTCAACGTTTCTTCTTCAAGAAGAAGAGACCTGGAAAGGTCTCGAAACGTTGAGCGTTGTGACAATGCTAAAAGTAATAAAAACCACGCGATTCAAACCGAAAAATGTCTTTGATTTCAATACAACATCGCGAAAACAGAAGAAGAATCAATGTTTAATCTACATCTTATTTAGGTTACGTTAGTACACGTCTAATTTGTAAACTTTTTACAGATTGAAAGAACACTGAATTTTGAACTTGTATTATTTATATATTCTGTGCTTTTAAATAGGTTTTTTTTTAAATTTATTTTATCTTCGGTTAAAAAACTACAGTGTTTGTATTTCAACGGACGAATTTCTTGTCGGTCTTTTATATCATTTATTTGAAAGGCTAAATTTATTTATTTTCTTTTAAAACAACATGCGCTGACGACGGGACTGTTTTATTTTTACATATAAAATTCAAAGTCCTGACTGACTAACTGAAATCAGTTGTAATTCAAACAATTTTAAAAATAACAGTAAGCTATTGCTTAGCTTTAATATATAGATATCTTTATTTGTACAACATATAAACATAGAAAACACAACAGATACGACAAAAAAAATAAGAAAAAAAGCTTAAAATAAAGTTGTACAAATAGGCGGCTTTATCGCTGAAACCATTTTCTTACATTGCGATTGCTTAGTGTTATTTTATCCAAATCCTTTGCGACTACATAGCTAAACTTAAAAAGTACAATATTTCACAAATAAACGTAACAAAAATAATCTCGCGTGAACATGAATTAAAAGTTCATTCAAGTTATAAATAATTCCCGTGCTTCATTGAGAACTCTTAAGTTAAACAGCGGAAGCACTTTCGCCGCCGCCGCCGCCATGATGGATCCGGCGGCGGGCAGGGTGCGCCCGCGCAGCACTTCCGCTGCGTGACGCGCATCGGGAGCTTCGCAGTATTGTCACATTCACACACCTTACATTTGCATACAGAGCTTACGTGAAATAAATCTCAAATTACCACAAGTAGCTGCGAGTTATGATTATGAAACTATATTGTCCGTCATACATAAATAAATAAATAAAATCTATGAACAACACACAGCGCCATCTAGCTCCGTAGTAAGCTACCGAGCTTATGTTACGGTGACTAGACAACGGATATAATACTTTAATTTATTTTTCTTTTGTAAATACCTACATACATTTGTCAGCGACTGAATGACGTGAAAAGTGACGTGTAATTAAGCATTTCAATTGTTTCAATCAAGATTTGTTAGTAACAAAGTTACAAAATAAGGGGGCTGGTATGCAATGCAATGCAGCCACGTTATGTTGCTGGAGTTATACAGATTCTAATTTGAACCCTACGTTTTCATTACCAACCCTCTATCCATAGAGAGTCTGGGTACCAAACACAAATATTTATTTTTTAAGCATAAATACTTGCACCCGGCGGGAATCGAACCCACAACCTTCTGAATTGCAGTCGGGCATTTGCACAACGCGCCACAGAGGTCGACAATCATACATATCTGAATATTATAAACTAAAATTAAACCTCTGTTTTTTTCTCTCTCAGCTAATACATACCTACACTGCATGTCAGTGTAAAGATGGAGGAAATAAAATTTTTCAACTGAAGCATAAGATCATTTCAATTTTGATGGGTAGATTAATTTTTTTTTAAAATAAAGACTTTGAACTTAAATCCAACTGAATGAAGGCACCTGTTCTGTTAATTAGCTAATAAGTTTTGCACCTGCAAACGATTTGATTATCCATTCTATCGCTAATCTACTGCATTAATGATATGAATTAAAATTTTAAATCTGACTTGAATTCTAATGCAAGGTTTTTTGTACAAGACCGATTTGTTAGCAAATAGGAACGAATGTTACGTTTATTTCATAACCGCTAGATAATGTAAACGAATCACATATCTCTGTTATGAATATGCATTATTAATGTTTCGTTTAGATGTAATCGGTATCTGTCTGTCGCCGATGGTCAGATATTGAAGCGATGACCATCCAGAGGCTAAAGTTAACGGTACACGGTCACTAACCTTTCAGTAATTGCTCGCTTCCTTTTACAAATTGCAAATCTCATAGTTTTACGTGACTGCAATCATGAAAAAATAATTCACAATTAAAAATTCCGGCAAGTTACCAATGATGACTCGGTGAGTCCGTTCTAAATCTATTTTGTTGATGTCGTTGACATCGTCAATCGGTTATTGATTGCAAACAGGCTTTTTTAAATCTGGACTATAGTCGATAACCAATAAGAAATCAATCACCAAGTGATATTTCACACGTTTTAAATCAAGCTTGTCACCACACACTGCCTTGGCCATATTTTCGAATTTTTACTACAGCTATCAAATAGCTGTTATAATGTGTTTTACTTATAAGGAACTAATGAGTAGGTTATCTGATTGATTTGATCTGTTTTTTGATACATAATGGTTTCGTAAATTCGTTGCTTAATTTTCCCACTTGGACGCATTTAAAATACTGTAAGATAACAAAATAAACTTAATAGTGTCATTCATGTCCTTTGTTTCTATACTAAAACTTGGTTTCCTCGGCTAAATGTTAAAATATTAGAAGCACCTGTCTAACACAGCCGCAGATGTTCGGCAGATGACCGCGAGCATGTGCGCGAACCAAAATAAACCCTTATCATATCAATAGGACAGGAATTCCAATAGGAATCGTTAAACCAACTCATTACCGCATGAAATCTTCCTTCAATGACACGTTTAAGTACTAACCTTTGCGTTTGCGTTTTTAATTAACTCGTTAAATGTTATAATTGAAATCGATAGCTTTTTCCATCATCAGAATCGTCACCGTGTCTATTTTTTTTTTAATGTATTGCGTGTCCATGGATAGTGTTAAATGTTTTTAATTATAATATTTTTTCTATTTATAACGTGGTGTATCAAATGTCAACCAAGTAACAGGAAGAATTGATCCAATACAATGTATGAATAGACTAATTTAAGTTTCATCGTAGGTAATTTGCTACTTAGTGTGTAATATATAGTAGGTATTCTATGATAATAAATACATTAAATTAAATAAAAATAAGTTGTGTGGTAGCTAGTAGGTATCTATATCTTCTGCATCCATTTTCTTAAATTCACTCTGGCTAAAACAACGACAATTATTTTCGAGTTACTCTTAGAACACATCATTTGTTTTCTTGTCAACTCTATTACCTACTCATAATTGAGAGTCTTTGGCACACCCGCATCGCACCCGAATATCATCCTGATAGTTTTCCAACCGTGTTGGATTGGGTCTAAATCTAATAATTTCGTGTGTAGAGGGTCAAGTGAAGTGTGACGTCATAGCCCCATCAACGACACACGTAGCGCCGCTCATTCATAAATGTATATTGTATATGTCTCCTTCCGGTAGTCGCGCCAGCAACCGACGCCTCGCCCTGTCGTAATCCACACTAAATTTTTAATCGCTTCCCGTTCCAAAAGCTCCATACTTTGCATTTATTAATTGAACTAAAAATCTGAATCAGATATCAAAAACACATCGTTGTTTTTTTTCTCACGATGACAAAAACAGGTTTCGGTGATAAAACGGACTTGTCTCTACAACATTTGGCGAAAGTTTCATTCACACAGTAGCGTTTGATTACAACAAACATAATTCCAAACGGATTCTTCCGGCTTTGCCTTATTAAATGTCGATGACTCTGATTTTGTTTGTGATTATGGTTTTTAAATTATGGTGTTAGGTACTGTTAGCTTATTTTACAGCTCTAAACTATAGATTTTTCCTCTGTTTTCGCGATGTTTGATAGAAATTAAACTCATTTTTCGGTTTTAATCGCGTAGTGTTAAAAAATGAAAAATGAGTTTAATTTCTAGCTCTAAAATAGTCAAGCATAATGAAATCTAGAGCTTTTATAGGTACCTCGGTCTTAATGAATGATTGTGACGTCATCGTGTGTGCCGGGTCACGTATACTAGCAATTGATGCGCCCGCGCCGTTTCCGTCGTCGTCTGAAGCGCCGCTACTTCCTGTCTGCTTTTACAATACTACCTATCTATACTATACCAATATATTTTACAATTATACTCAACTCTAGGAGTAAGAATTATAATTCAATGAAATAGGTGACTTTAAATTTCCATGAAATAGACTCATGGAAATTTAAAGTCACCTATTTTCTTCCTATTTATCCTACAGTAGCTGCGTCCCGCGGTTTCACCCGTGTAAGTCTCGATCTCTTATGAATATCAGGATCGAAAGTAGCCTATGTCACTACTCGATTATGTTGTCTGATGGTGAAAGATTTTTTGAAATCGGTCCAGTAGTTTCGAAGCCTATTCGTTATAATAAACCAAGAAATAAATCTTTCCTATTTATAATGTTAGTCAGGGTGTTCTTAGCCATCATATACGTTGATAATAATTCAATAAAAATACAAATACCTATGTGTTAAACTTGACCGCTAAATTATTATTTTTTACAATAGACAGTAATTAATTAAGTATTGATATAACTCTCAGAATGTTACTCAAATTATGCCTGAGTAAAGATTTTCATTCCACTCGTGCTCTGTGATCATATGTGTCATATATTTTGTGAAGAACAATATTCTAATTATTTTAGATAAATTAAGTTTGTACAATTAGCCACTCTCTGCTATATTCTTAAATAAAACGGATTACATTTCAATGTTAGTTTTTCCAATAAATATGACAACCCTGTCGTAGAGACCCTAGCCTTGGCTGCGCATGGTTTTTGTAACGTTCGCGGCGCGTGCGCAGGTGGCACCGCACCTGCCATGCATACCGGCTAACGTCGTAGACACGGCATAATGCACGCGATTTGCTAACTTCATTAGGTATTCAGAAATACCTACTGAAATTCCTAAAGCCTTACTTTTAAATACAAAACACGTTTATTATGCCAAAGTCAAAACATAAAATCATCTAAAACCGTAATAGTTTAGCGAGTCGCTTTTAAAATTGTCATTAATTCTACATTATTACATACTTAAATCTAATCAGCTGCGAATTCGATTAGTTAAGTTTTATTGGTCTTCTCTATCAATTCGAAAGTCTACGTTTTATTGAGTCTAGACAATAATAGCTCAACGATTTGCCAAGCTGTTTGAAGGTTTTATGGACTTATTGGATTGCCAAGAACCAATTTTAAAAATATAATAAAATACAACGGCTTGTTATTTTCTCTGTCCATTTATCAATACCGCTATTTCAATATAAGTATGTAATTTAAATCATTTCATTATTATGAATGCAAAACAAAGCTTTCTAAATTCATGTAAGTTCAAAACTTGATAAACTTTTTAATTTAACATGTTTATGTTATTACTAGCCGACCCGGCAAACGTTGTTTTGCCTTATAAATTATAGATAGTAGCCGATTCTCAGACCTACTGAATACGCATATAAAATTTGGTAAAAATCGGTCAAGCCGTTTCGGAGGAGTACGGTAACAAACATTGTGACATGGAAATTTTATATATTAGAAGATAGAAGAAGAAGAAGATAGATATTTCTACCGATTAATGAAACTCGATCATTTTAGATTGTATAATACTTCTTAATTCGTTTTAAAATAGAAAATATGTGCAAATGCTTATTATTTAGACACGACGTAAAATTATAAAATATTTAACACTTCCTGTCGAAAGATGTTCCAATTTTGAATTTGATTTAACACCGCTCGTTGACAGCAATTTCCTTTTTATCTTGTCTTTTTCTCGGGATGATTTTTCATCTGTTATAATTTTTAGTGTCTCTTAAATTGACAAATATTTAACTGCATTACACCTGTTTTATTTTTTATTAAACTAGGTAGGTGTCTGTTTTGGTGATGGATAAACATTTAGTAGAAGATAAATTATTTCGACCAATTATTAATAGGTTTACGAGACAATTCTTGCTCATTATTATTATTTATGGGGAAATAATTCAGAATTCATAATTAATTAATTGAGCGTCAGCGTATTTATGTCGAAATATAGGAACGTTTTTCGAGTTGGTGCAATAAGTATGTCTTCGCGCTGTCACCCAACGCTCACCTGCCGGCATTGCTTCTAATTTTAAAAATCATATTTTTCGACTTCCGTTCCCGAATGGGAATTGGCGCGATATGCGACGAGTGAGTTTCATTCTGGAAAAAATATTATTCATACCGAGACAGTTACAACTACAACTACAAATTGAATTGGATAATAAACATAATAAAACTAAATTCATGCTGAAATCGTGGGTTCATATTGCATACCGAGAGAACATTTAGTTCTAAAAAATTATTAACTAGGTATAGGTGTTTACTTTTTTAGCTCGGGTACATACCGAGATAGGATACTTGGTTTTTTTGATATAATTTTACCGTCAAAAAGTCAACAGTTGCAAAAAAAAAGTTGTCTGTCGTCAAGACGTGCGGCGAGCGCATCGGAACACCATATGGCATGCTTAGCGCGTGCTCATTAAAAAAATAATGTTGAAACATTTTCGCGAGTTTCGAGTTTCGAGAAGATAATAAGAAAAAAGTTTTAAGCCGTGGCGAAGCAGCTGCTCTGGGGTCTAAGGTTACTGTCGCATATGCCGATCATATTCTTGAAATATTATAATCTAGAGTGACTAAAATACCGAACGCAAGATGCTTTATAAGTGCTCAATAAGCGCTTTATAGTGTAACCCCCTTGCTTATACACGATTATTAACAGCTGCATAAACTATGTATGGTTTTTCTCTTATGACGTTTCAAAGTAGATAGACAGGTCCAAACATTACTTTTCGTCATCTGTTAATTGTCGTTTATAAGTAAGGGGGATAGTCATGTAAACGAAGAAGTCTAGGCTTTACATACGAAGTTTTTATTTTTTAGTGTTACCCACACTTCTACAAAACTTTGTAAGTACTAAGTATTTTTGAAAAAAAAATGCTTTTTTGTTCCCTTAGTGCGCCTGGTTCGAGACACGGGGATCGTGGTATCAAGTCTTTATTTTGTTTCAAAAAATCGAATTTTAGTTTAAATAATAATTGAAACTAAAATTCGATTTTTTGAATATACGCTGTTGATCGCGTCATATCAACTCTTAAAAGGGAAAATATCAATTCAAGTCTGCAAGTAAGAGTAAATATAGGTAACTAGCTGCGCCCGCGGTTTTATCCACGTAAGTCCTGATCCCGTGGGATTTTCTTCAAGGTCCTATTTATCTCTATACCAAAATTCATCAATAGCGGTTTAGGCGTGAAAGCGTAACAGACAGACAGAGTTACTTTCGCATTTATAATATTAGTAAGAAGTGAGATAAAGGATATGTAGAGTTGCTCATAGAATATCGGATCCGATGCGGAGTTTGATGCAGAATAAATCATTGTGGTGATTCTGGTTTTTGCGCCAATAGTGTCTGAGAGTGGCGACCTTTCGACCTGGCGGCTGGAGCGCGAGGCGTGGCCGCGCTCCATTGGCTCGGCCCGCCCCCCTTTTACCGCCTCACGCCCGTCGCAAACCGATCTCTCACTGATCAAAAGCTGATTCTGTTCATTCGAGCGAACGCTTTATTATCATATTTTTGTACTAAATTGTTTAGGTATTGGTAGGTATGTCAAAGTGCCAAAGTGGACTGTATTTTTTTTATCTTGAACTTACGTTGACTATATTTCTTTTTGTGTTAGTTTATTCTTTAAGATCGTTTAAATTGTCTAACTTTAAGATTATAGTTTTTTAAATAGCTTTTAATAATTTTGTCTAGGTACTTGCATATAGGATTAAAAGGCTTTTTTTAAATAGAATGCTCTCGCAAGACGATCCTAAAGACCACAGGGAACAATACATTTTGTTAAATTTACCTGATTTTAATTCTTGTAAGTAGGTATATATAAGTTTATATTTAAATCTTTAATCAACCCCGGTTGTGACAGCGTAAGTTACGGGAGGTCGGCAGGTCTCTCCCGGGCGTGCTTTTTACGTGATTTCCCACATTCTTTCACAATTTATAGTTGCTATTTTGACAACCCTAGGGAATTGTCTCGCCTTTTCTATTGCTTCATTAAAATACTTCTATTAGTCGAGGTGACAGAACGGTGATTTGTTCTCCAGCTTTTTTCTTTCGTAAAAAGCAATTGCGTCTTTGTAAATGCATTTTTAGTCTGAAAATACAAACAATTTGGACATACCAAGGTAATTTGTGCATTCCAAAGACTATACAGCTCCAATTCTAATTTAGATTTTAGAATTACATCGGTAGGTACCTTTTTAATTTTATGTTTAACTAACTACGCTCGCGCTCGCTAGAAATCGCTTTCAGCGATAAGGCCGCCCATTTGTGCAACTTATTTTTAAGCTTGTTTAGTATTTACTTTTGTATATGTGTTTTTTTCTCTATTTATGTTGTGCAAATAAAGATTTCTATCAACCTATCTATCTATCTACCTAACATTTTGAAAACTTTCTTTTAATTCCTGATATAGGCACCGCATATTGATACTTGCCAAATGTCTTTCAATTCACTCTATCAGCATTCTGCAGCCCACGTCAGAAAATCCTTCAAAAATAGTTATATACCGACATAGATGTAGGTCCTTGGTAGATATTACCAAACACAATAAAGTGCGTGATATAATAAACTGTGGGTGCATCGACACACTCGTAGTAAATCACGCACAATAGACGTGAGAACATTATCAGAGAGGCGCGAGCGTGCGTCGGTCAACGGTCATTTCGAACAAAGACTGGCTACTGTGTACATTGTGGGTACGAGTTCAAATATTGCTACTTACTAGATACAAGGTTCATAAGGACTTTGGTCTTTGTCCCTGTTCCGATACGTAAGACGGTGCAGTCACTAAAGATGGTCTCCTCAGTGGATCAATTGAAACTGACTCCCAATTAAAACTTGGTCCTTCGAGCCGGATTTTACTTCACTTACTAATCAGCAGACCTTCTTCCGTATGAAAGAAAAAACTTTTTTTCCAAGAGCCGCTTTTGTGTTACATTTTTATTGTAATTAAATCGTCAATCGTAGTTTTTTTTTTCGTACAAATCGTAGATTTGTAAATCGTGTTTTGATACCTCTGACTGAAACAGTCACAAATGACAGACAATGAGTGCGAGATTACTGACCCCGTATACAACACAATAGATAGATGCCTTTTGTTGTTACACTGCAGTTCTGAATGTAGGTATGGAAATTAATGGGGAAATACAAATTCTGTTAGCTCAACACCTAAAAGGAAAATTAAACGGAAACTTGTCTTAAGCATTAACCAAGAAATCCGATTGGCTAATGATAAATTTAATGAATAATTAACCGTCCGTGCAGAGATAAAAAAAAAACATGTAAAGTTAAACAAAAACTCCAGTCTACTTTAAGAGATAAAAAAAATATTTATTTCTAACAGTTAACCGAATTATACTTACGATGTAGCCGTTTGTCTGTATGGTCACAATTCACATTCAAAATTGATATGGTGTGCGAGGGGAAGGTCGTGGGTAGGGGGGTAGCGTGAGGTGTGGGTCCGCCGCGCCGCACGCGCAGAACAAAGGGCGCGCCGTGAACCGCGACCGTCGCGCTTCGCCGCCGCCCGCGCACCGCGACACGCACTCTCAATATGCGCCGCGTGTACTGATTTTTTTCACAAACAAAATTCCAAAGTGATTCAGCACCTTTTTAATTATAGCACTTTGTTAATGGAAGATGTTTCTATGAAACGGTAATTAAATAGGTGCACAATAGAGAAAATACGCTGAGATATTGCTGACAACAACAGCTCAATATAATATCATTCATTATACTTCAGCGGCGTTGATTTTATGTTAGGTATTTGCAATTAGGAGGAACACTAACTTTTTATCCCGGCAGAGGGCGCGAGTCGATTAATCTTAGGTTTGAATTAAGAACTGTCAAACATGTGTTTTTTACAACTCTCGGCGCCAAATTGGCCATATCGGTCTGAGACCGAAAGAATAAGAAAAAAACTCGACGTTTCCATTGGTGGAGGACCATCATCGAAAAAAAAAAAAAGATCATCCGATGCCAGCGCCTCTGCAAACAGCTTTGCGCGTGGCACCCCATTGCAATTTGCAAACGTCAGATTAAAACTCTTCTCATCTGGTTATTCTCGATTGTTCCAAAAAAATATGAAATCTATGTTCTCGGAAATTTTGCTCTTTACTTTGACTGCCGATTGATTCAAAACAACTTTAGGTAGTAAATATAAAATGTCACCAACAGATGACAGGTGGCGAAGCTGTCAAATATGTAGCATGCTTTCCTAGAGCATACCTGTTTATTCAAAGTAGAAAGATGGCAATGTAACGATGTAATGTCGTCCTTAGAATGAAGCTGTAAGTATAGTAATTAATAAGACCATAAGTAAGTGTAAATATGATATTGTTACAGGTGGTTACACGACCGGCGGTCGCGAACCGACCACGTACGGCTACAGCGAGGCAGGCAGCGGAGCCCCCGCGGCCGCGCCGGCTGCGCCCACCCCTACCTCCCCGCTGGAAGAGTACTACCAGCCGGAATACCCCCCCGCGCCACCGCCCGCGCCGGCGCAGTACATCGACGACTACTACCACCACGCGCACGCGCACACGCAGCCGCTGCTCACGCATGAGCCCAAATACGAGCCCCATCCTTATAATACCAAACCTTATCCCAGAGGTGAGTGAATTGCCTACAATATACTGCCTTACTTATAAACGATGACTAAGTTTATGTAACGTTTATCACTGTTTGTTAACTTTGAAACTTCATGTCACAGTAAAAGACAAACGATACATAGTTTATGCAGCTGTTTATAAGTAAGGGGGGGTGGACTCTAATATTATTGCATAGTCACAGCTTAGAGCCGAACATTATAGTATTGCTTTGTCTTACTCTCTTTCATCTGAGACATGTCCCGGTTGCACCGCTCTCGCGACCCCAGGATCCGCTATTTCGGGTCCTTCTGACCCCACAAAATTTAGGGTAGTAGGAGTAGGAAGGTCATCATTGATCCCACATATTGCAAATAGATTTGCAGATTTCGAAATGTTGTTACGAACGGCCGCCTGTCCAATTCACTGCCGGGATTACACGGTAGTATTGCCTTGTCCTTGGCGAGTTGACGCTCTCTGCAAAGTCGTAAAATAATTATCTACACACCAATTTCACATTTCCATCATTAGTAGAATGTTCCTAAATGACAAGCAGCTTGTAAATGTTTTGATAAGTATCAGAAGTTCAAAGAGTTCAAACGCGTTCTTCATACCGAGTCAAATGCTGCAACGATTAGACATAAATCACTACAAAGCGTTGTTAGCGAAGTTAAAAGGAATAAAGACGACGACGCATCTTCATTATGAGAGATCACAAGGCAACAATTAAAAGAGACTTGGTCAACTTTTAATTAATGAAGCTATTCAATTTCAAGATGCTAACTCGTCAACAGAGTCTCGTTTCGTTCATTAATTCACTGCGTATCGCATTTCTCTGTTATATTTTACACATGTGTTGATGTCTGCGCTAATTAATTACTTTATTTTTATTTTCGTTGCCATAACCGCACTCTGAATCTTATTTCTCATTAAGATTGTTTGTTTTGACAAGTTTTGCAACTTTATTAAGGTTTTTTACTCGTTGCGCATTGTGCCTAAATCATAGTAAGGTTAAAGCGGTGAGCATGTTGCAATTTCGTTACCGTTTATCGATAGTAATAATGCGCAGTACTACACCAGCCCATAATACCCATGAGTGAGAATAAACCAACCCTGTACCCTCTTTTCAGTACCGACCCCAAATACAAATTATACTTTAAAGATATATAAGATAAGGGCAGGAAGACGAATCCTATAGTACAAACTCAGTATCATAATAAATAGTTGTATTGTTCTCCGTTTATTCGTTGTCTAGTCACCGTAACACAAGCTTAGTCGCTTACCACGGGGCTAGATGGCGCTGTGTGTTTTCAGTACCGACCCCAAATACAAATTATACTTTAAAGATATATAAGATAAGGGCAGGAAGACGAATCCTATAGTACAAACTCAGTATCATAATAAATAGTTGTATTGTTCTCCGTTTATTCGTTGTCTAGTCACCGTAACACAAGCTTAGTCGCTTACCACGGGGCTAGATGGCGCTGTGTGTTGTTCAGAGAATTTATTTATTTATTGTGCTATTGCATAGCTTTTATCGCGGGATTTGAGCTTTGAATGAAGAAATTTTAAAACGATAAAACCTAACACCCCCCACTCCGCCTACTATGACAACATGGTACAAAATAAAAAAAATATTATAATTGCATAAGTTGATAAAAATGCTATGCAATAGCTTTACCGCGGCAGTCCCCGAGTGCCACACGTTTTTATTTATTTATTTATTGTCTGTATTAGGTACGGGTGCGCGGTACGGCGGCGAGGGGTACGGCGAGGGCTACGCGCCGGAGTACGGCGGCGCGTGCGCCGAGTGGAGCGAGTGGCCCAGCGAGCACCACGCGCTGCTCCCGCAGGACAAACTAGCCTACCCCGCCTCTGGACCCTGCTTTACCGGTACGTTGGACCTTTTTACACAAATACCTTTCTAAAATTAAGTCTAATGTTTTCTTAGACTGGTTCCTTAATGGTGCAGTGCAGTACCCTTAGGAATCCAGTCTAAGAAATAATCTAAGAAAGGGGGAGTTTTCGAGTGGTTTTCGTTGGGCTTTGCATAATAGACTTTGCAAATTTTGTTTTCGTGAACGGTCAAAGGATACATCGAGACGCTTTGCCATGAACGACAACGACTCCGCAGCTATGTCGTGATAGGTACAGTTTCAATGTTTAAAACAGACTGTAAAACACATTGTTTTCAGTTTTAAACATTCCATCTGTACCTACCGAGCTATAACCGAGAACACGTTACCGTTCAAAGCGAAACTTCTCGATGTAACATTTAACCGTTTACAAAATTTTCGAAGTCTACTAATGACTAAACCAATTCCAACGAAAAAAACTAATAAAAAACTCTAGGTCCCCCATAGCGCCATCTGTGGAGTATTTTAGGATTTTATAGTTTAGGAAAACAAAGATAATTTATAAACTCAATTTTATTGGGACTCAATCAATGGTGTTTTAATAAATGTAGTTCTGCTACGTCGTAGACGCTCGTAGCCGTAGCGCGCTATAATCTGACCTCTACGCGTCGCAGCTACGGACAAAAGAGTTCAACGAGGGCATTGAAATTATACTTCAAAGGAAGACCACTAAGGAAGACGGTTTGGGTCTTGTTCCACTGCCGTCTTCCTTATTCTAGATGATCGTGCTATATCTTAGACCATATCATCGCTAACCATCATGTGAGATGTTAGTGGTTAAACGCTCTTCTATCGATTTAAATCTACTACAATCTAAAATCTAACAGACTTCATAAAAGGAACAAAAAAAGGCCAGTATTTGTGCACTATCATACCTGATGGTAAGTGTAAATGTAGTCTAAGGTGAAGCTCGCTGGTATAGAAGGCACCTGTTCTTATGATTACAAGACCCCCAAATTGTAATATTTTACTCGTTCTCTCTTTCAATCTTTCTGTCAATTTCTCACTTTATCTGATCGGTGTAGCGTAAGTAGTAGCGTAGCGTAGCGATGTTGTATTGAAATTAAAGACATTATCAATCCTGAAGACGGGATCTGTAAAGGTCTCGAAACGTTAAGCGTTAAAACAATGCTAAAAGTAATAAATACCACGCGATTAAAACCGAAAAATGTCTTTAATTTGAAGAAGTCAATCGTTTACGTAGTTGTGGTCTCCTATAGCCGGTACATCGTAAAGCAAATGTGGTGACTTGTGCAGGTTCAGGACCGATCCAACTGTGGCAGTTCCTGCTCGAGCTGCTCACCGACAAGAGCTGCCAGGGGTTCATATCCTGGACGGGAGACGGCTGGGAGTTCAAACTCACAGACCCTGATGAGGTAACTAACAATCTATATCTATTATCTTCTTTAGCTATGAAAGGCCTGACTGACTGACTAAAAGGATTTTTTTTAATTCCCTCGGGATTGGGACTTATGCGGGTAAAACCGCGAGACCTAGCTAGTTATCTATGAATGCTTTGTCGTGACTGACTGATGGATCAACACATAGCCTAAATTGCTAATAGTAGAAAGCTGAAAGTTGGAGAGTTTGTTCTTTAAATGATGTGGGCATTCGAAAAAAACTATTTTCAAAGTTCCTACGGGATCGACACTTCGGATTTATTTCTTACCTAGATCTTAATATGTAGAAAAATGTTTTTTTTTCTTAATGACTTCTGTGACGCAGAAGGTTGCGGGTTCGATTCCCACCCAAACCAGAAACAAATATTTATTTTTAAGCATAAATACTTGCTTTGGCTCGGGAATCGAACCCGCAACCTTCTGAATTGCAGAGAGTCGCGCCAAAGAGGTCGTCATTATTTAGTTACTAACCGACTTCGAAAAAAGGAAGAGGTTCTCAATGAGGAGGAACACTAACTTTTTATCCCGGCAGAGGGCGCGAGTCGATTAATCTTAGGTTTGAATTAAGAACTGTCAAACATGTGTTTTTTACAACTCTCGGCGCCAAAATGGCCATATCGGTCTGAGACCGAAAGAATAAAAAAAAAACTCGGCGTTTCCATTGGTGGAGGACCATCATCGAAAAAAAAAAAAAGATCATCCGATGCCGGCGCCTCTACAAACAGCTTTGCGCGTGGCACCCCATTCGACCGTAAATATGTTTTTTAACGAATATTGTTCGTGTGTAACCAGGTGGCTCGACGTTGGGGCATCCGCAAGAACAAGCCCAAGATGAACTACGAGAAGTTATCCCGCGGCCTGCGCTACTACTACGACAAGAACATCATCCACAAGACGGCCGGCAAGCGCTATGTCTACCGCTTTGTCTGCGACCTACAGAGCCTTCTAGGGTTAGTACTTTATTTTTAATTGTTTTTTTTTAATTTTAATTGATTCTGTACCTTTAAACAAAAAAAAATACGGAAGCAGGGGGAATGGGTGGGTTTTTAAACCACACGTTCGTCATCACTGATATTCTCAGGAATGGGTAGACCTGCGTTGATATTTATACCTTTACTAAGCTCCTTCTGAGGCGACGCGATAAAAATATAGATAGGTATATTGTCTTTTTTAGGAAAACGAAAAAATGTAAACATTATTTTCAAAATTGTACCCACATTTAGGAAATATTGTTTTGAAAACAAAACCGCTGACTAAATTTTTGTATAAAGTTTTTTTTTAAAACCCAAGCTAAATTAAACAGAAATTACACGTAACACTATCGTTTTATATCGAGTAGTTTTTACATGTACTTACATCTTTAGTTTACGTGATAAATACCGCGATTTAGATGTACCTTTTATCCAAAACAAAATTTAGTTAATTAAAAAAAAAACTTAATAGTTGTTTTTTTAAATTCCAGAATATCACCAGAACAACTGCATGCGATGTACGAACCCAAGATGGAGAAGAAAGACGACGACTGAACCATCATTGTGATCACACCTTCGCTTAAGAGCGCATCCTACCAATGCTGACTCCATTCGAATCTATTTTTTTATTAACTTCATGAAGAACGTTTCTAGAAAAATCTTCTTTTTTCTTTATTGATGTAGTGCCTGTGCACATGTCCCTGTAATTTTATTTTCTAACAACTAATTACTAAAGAAAAAGACGAATTATTTACGAAGAAAACTGCGAATTATTTTTGCAGCAATGATAGGATGCACTCCAAACGATACCACTATATTTCTATAACATCGCTTCTACAGTTAGTATCTACCAACACCATTCATTTTACACATTTCAATTTTTTATACCTTTTGTCTTCAGAATAGGTAATTATAGTTTATTTCCTTGTCTCTTTCGATTTTATTTATTTATATTTTTTTATAACCTAGCAGTTTTATTGTATCTAAAAACTAGCGCGACTAGCTGCATGAACTATACGTCGCGTCGTCGCGTGTGTTAAGCAACTAGTCGCCTTAGTTTGTAGAGACTTTAAATTTTAGTCTCAAGTCAACGATCGCTAACTGGCTGGAAACTTTAAGCTTTTTATTCAAATGTCGGTTTGATCTCATACTTATACAGCCACCAGTATATTTAACGAAGTTTACTAACATGGTTCTTTAGACTTTACATAATAAATATTGAAGTACCAAACCAATGGTGCCTTACGTAATCACAACATGTTGTTTATTATCATTTTTAATATTAATTTCACCGTATTTACAAGGATTATGTGATAGTACATATCTACATTTTGATCTATCATTGACGAAATACCTAAGTTTAAAAAATATAAAAATACTTCTTTGTTACGGAAAACAACATTTATTACTTTATACAATAAAATGGAAATTATTAATAAAATAAACTTGGTTCCGAAAGCTTTCATAGATGACGCCTTTCAGACACCGGAAAAAAAAATATCTGGAATACAAAGTGGAAGTTAATTGATTTAATTTTTAATTAACTTTTGTGACGTGAAGTAGACGTCATCTATATGACCGTTGAGAACCAGTTTACATTTTTAAGAAAATACCCAAAATTTGAATTGAATTCATTAGTGCTAAAATAGTAAAATTCTGCTATAATTATTATAATAACAATAATTGTAAATATTACGTTAATTTTGTTACTTTATAAAGAATTAGGTATTATTATTCTAGTATAAGTGTTGTATGTTTGATTCGCAAATTGTTGCAATATGCGATTAAATTAATGCAGTCAGAATGTGAAGGGCAAAATACGATACAGAAAAAGTTTAATGATTTTGTATTAACTAAATTCCCACCAATTGGTTATCAATCTGTTTAAACCAAATGACTTCTCTGGTCTAGTTTGATGTTAAAAAAGTATTTACTAGCGCTGATACAATATAAATGTTCCTATTTCATAAGAAAATACATTTGTATGGAAACAGCGCTGGTAGGATACGCTCTTAAATCGTGCACCAACTGGAAGTAATGTTAGTTTGAAGTTTGATCAGCTTACATTTTCTTCTGATAAGGGTGTTAAAAGGAAAGTTTAGCAGATTCCGAAAACAATACTACTTTTTGACAGTCGCAATAATTATGCACCTGCCTTAGTCTTAGCCCGGGTCTGATGTGTAGATTTGAAAGCCGTCGCTTTAGGCGCTCAAGTATCTATTACAGGTGGACATTTATTGTAACTGTGTTAAAAAGCAGAATCTGCTTAACTTCTTTTTTTACAGCCAAGTTTGTTATCAATAAAGATTCAGGAACTAGACTGAAGATACATTTATAATTTCATATATTTTTTGGTTTCGTAAACAACACCGGGTGACATCATGTCGCTGATCTCGTGGTAAGGGATTGTAATGTCTTACTAGTTATGAAATTAAATTAGTTGTATTATTTTCAATTTTTATAGCTCCTAGCATACACCGAAGATATTTCGATAAGTTTTATTTTGTAAAATATTTTCCTCCATCAATATCATACTTTGCTTTTGTCACTGTGCAATGTGGTGGTGTCACAAACTACCTACGTATCTTTTCTTTTTGTAATCCCCTGCAGATACTTTTCGGTGCTGTTTTGATACAGAAAGAACTATACTTATGTCTTCCCCGCCTTACCAAATTTCATAGGTCTGACGCTGTGTTAGTAGGTAGTCTCAAATAAAATTAAAAATAAATCGATTTGCCACCATTTTGTTTTGTAAAATTCTGTAAATCGTGGCAAATAGACAGTTTTTTAATAGATTATTACAGATATTTTATAACTAGAACCATTGACGTTATTACTAGAACAGTTCAATTGTATTTATTATCACGATGATATGCTGTAAGCGACCGCCATTTTAAAGTGAGACCTATTTGTAGTTATGGCCAAATTTTTTGAATGTATAAGTGTCGTTGTATGTATTGATGGAAGATATAAATTTAAATATATATTTACGAAAATTTTCGTTTCTTTTTATTTCAACTAGTTGCACCCGCCTATAGAGAGAGGGATACGCCATATATAAATGATTTATTAGCAGAACAAGCAATATACCTACCTACTGACAGTTAATATACCTGCATCAAAAGTAAGTTAAGTACCCATTTGTACACGGAAGCGTTGTACAAATGGGCCACCATAGAACTGGACTGGTCTCTATTAGAGACTACTTAGGAGAAAGGTCGCCTGATATTGAGCCATTTCAAACTCGTCTCTGACTGACGAGCTTCACCAGTTTCAAAGTCAAACTGTTCGGAAAATAACACACATACACCTTTAAAACAGATAGATCAAAATCCTAACGTTGTTGTAATTAGAATACCCACCACCTATAGGTAATCCAGGTGGGCGACCTTATCGCTAAAAGCGATTTCTTTCAAGCAACTATTAGATAGAGAAGGTTTGGTATAGTTTGTGTGGTAGGCTGAGAAAGAGTGAGATTCAGAATTCTAGGTGTTCCGCACTTGGATCTCTTGGACCCCAGGAATTTAAGGGTGGGACACCCACCATTGGAGTAGGTATCTATAGGTAATACCTATTAGGTGTTAAGGTAGGTAGGTAGCCAAGTATATTTAGCCTAACGGCCAAACACTGAATCACTTCTCAAAATTTGAAGGCTACAATCAACAGCTCCTCAACTTAGACATAGGTTACACGCTCAGTCTGGCGTCAGTCTGGTCCATCAGTCTGCTCAGAATGACGGGAGAATTATCGTCTAACCGGTTGACTGACGGACTGATGGTCCAGAATGACAAAAATTAAATATTTTAAATATTTTTCATCATTCTGTTGTGAATGACAGCAGACTGATGCCAGACTGATCGTGTAACCGCTCGAATCATTCTCGCGTCAGTAAGTCACCATCTCCGACGCAATGGAGCAAGACGTGCCAAGCGCGTCTTGTTTTGAAAGTCTTCTTCTTCTTCATCCTGTTGTCGTATTTCATTTAATAAATTTAGATACGTGTAATGTTCTCTTTTTTGTAGCCAGGTTTTCATCCATCGCTTCCTTTTTACGCGTTTCTTTAGCAGTAAAGCGATAATTATATGTAATAGCATACGCTCTTTTTGTTTTACAAAATATTCATGGCTAGGATCAGGTTACTCACTTGACTTTCGTCTTCACTTGACGAATGATGACTAACGTAAGTTTTATCAGTATGCTGTCAGTCTACTGAGCGTGTAACCGTGTTTTTCATCCATCATTCTGGCATCAGTATTAGCTAGACCAAACTGATGGACTGAACTGATGCCAGACTGAGCGTGTAACCTACGACTTAAGTTATTGATGTTAGTGTAGATTTATGAATGCCAAGTATCTTCACAGTCGGTTACATAATGTTGACGAATAGGTACCTAGGTGCCTAGGTAGGTACATATAGGTACTATAGGTAACTTAGGTACTTAGTACATAGGTACCTGTACTAAGTACCTACATAGGTTCTAGATAACAAATATAAAACTCAAAAATTACCTACCTATCAAATTTTTAACCGACTTAAAAAAGGAAGAGGTTTCAATTCGGTTGTGGCTATGATTTTTCGTACGTACCTAGGCATTGCTACACCCACAGCAAAAAAGTGAATACTGAATACATGAAGTTTAGAAACAACGCTGAAGTCGATCTTTGGCACAAGTTTTCATTTTCACTACACTTGTATACTTTCAAAAACTTATTACTGATTTTTGATTAATATAGGTACCTACATACCCCCGAAATTAAATAATTTACACGCCACGTCATATGAAAATTCAGCAACAAACTTTCTCAACACGTTCCCGCCAAAACTCCTCGTCTAGTTTTCTTTTTTTTGGGATTAATGGCCTTGCTTGATCGCAAATGATGCCAATGTCGTTTATTTTTGTGTGTCACTATCATTAGTAGGATAATCTGTCAACGTCATTTTGTGTAAAATTGAGGTTATTTTTTTTGAGGTTATATGAACGATTGGAAATACAAGATAAAAAATATAAAATTCCCAACAATTTACGCATCAAATAAAACTAAAAATGAGGCTAACACAAATTCTAAATCGACAGCACATTGATTTTATGTTCAAAAGGCATTGGTTAGTTCAAGGTAAAAGAGTTCCGACCAATACTTTCGTTGAAGAATATCTAGAGAAGAAAGGAGTCAAAATAGAAGATGCCCTGGAATATATTAAAGAAAAACCCGAACAACACGAAAGGTAGCTAAAAATACTATACTACATACATCATCCGAGCGTTGTTCCCGGTTGCATCTCTCTCGAGAGCCCGGGGTCCGCTTTCCTACTTTTACGTCTCCACTTCGCACGATCTTCGGCATCCCGTGTGGTGAGGCCATTTGCACGCATATCCGATCGTACAACGTCAAGCCAGCACTTCTTGGGTCTTCCCAATCTGCCGCGGCCGGGCGGAGGCGCCATGGCAAGAATCAAGAATATTTATTGTTTAAGTGATGTACATAAGGGTCTTAAATTTAAATATTTTGGATACAATCACTTACCCACTACAGGCATACAATATTTTATGTTGTGTACTAAATCTAAAGATAAAGATATTTGTTTCAAGACAAGACATTTGTTTCCCACGTAACTAGCCGGTTTTCGTAGAACGTGGCCGTACCACCGTAAGCGGCATTCTTGCAGTTTGTCTGCAATGTCTCGGACATGAAGGCTGCCCCTGATGAGGGAGTTTCTAAAAATTTTTGAGTTTAGCTAAAAATACTATACTATACTGAAGAATAAGCCGAAAGTTTATAATAATGGCTCGTCAATTTATGCAAGAAATCTACCACTATTATAGAGCCACCACATACTTATTTGAAGCTAATTATTTATTCTATTTTTATGAGAATGTCTTGCTTTTTTTATTACCTATTCAGAACATATAGACACATATAGATATCACATTATTTTTTTCAGAATCAACATTGTAGGCCCTTACGAACGTACAATACCAAAGGACGAAAATCACCCAGATTACAAAGAACGTCCATGTTACTCTCTTAAGAAAACCAATGTACTCCTCGAAGGCATATCACAAGCCCAAGTATTGACCAAAACTGTCATAGCCGAGGGCAAACTGCCTCCAAAGATAGAGGAGTTAGCACAACTACCTGCACCGTCTGTGATTCATGAAAATGTTAAAAAGGCAATACTTTCAGCAAATGTATTCGATTGTGAACAGCAGAAACTACCAAAGATTAAGGAACTAGAAAGGCCAGCATATAACTTTCCAAGAATCCTAGGCATTACAGACAGGCGGAGAAAGTAAGTTTTTCTTTTTAAAACTAAACCATTGAAATTAAACTCAATGGTGCAAGATCTTTACTGGTCACTTATTCAGGATTGACAACAACAACAAACATCATTGTCGATCCAACATCATGAAAACAGAAGAACAAATCTAACTATTACCATGTTTAATCATGGGCAACTTTACTTTGAGGCATTAATATAAGCTATTGGAGATCCTAAGTTTTGTGTAATTAATTTAAATCTAAATTCAATAGTTTTGTCCCTTGATCAAGGGTGACAGACATTCTCATGTAATTTTTGTAACATTTTATACAATTAGGTCATTTACAGTTACAGTTGATTGTAAATCAGTTCAGTTGCTTATCAAGGTTTGAGCTATGTTTTTTATTAATTAGGTGGTAAATTAATTCTTCTATTCCAGTGAAGTCCTCACAAACAGACTACTTCATTTAGTAGAAAAGAGCAGTGACGTAGAGGCAACACAAAGCAAGTATGTTGTTAACGATGTTGAAAGTCAAACAGTATTCACTAAGGAATCAGACCTTATACAGTTCCAAGATGTGTCCAATATCTTAGTGACCAGCAACAAACCTGTGACCCATGATACGGAGGAAGACATACCTTTCCTAGAAATACCAGATCTATATCCTGTAAAGTATAATATTACTATGCCTCCGGAACATTTTTATAGTGAAGATAGCAAATACCGTAAGTTTATGCTAAAATATCGAATTTATTTTTGTCTATTTTACTTATAATTAGCCATACTACATTGAATACCTCTATAGTAAAAGAAATGGAAGCCAGTGTAAAAATATTAAAATTAATTGGTTTTTTTTGAGAAACCTTTTTCCAAACAAAGCCCTACCAGCTTTTCCCTATTTATGTAAAGAAAGAATAAATAAATAATTAGCCTGTTAATTTGTCCCACTGCAGGGCAAGGGCCATTCTGAAAGGGCCTGCAGGGACAGTTATTTGTACTATTTAAATTGAGAGTACCTTAACAATTTAAGGCAAATTTGCAGAATTATGTTCAACCATCAGATTTTATAGCTTACCAATATTTATAAAGGTATTTTGTTTCAGCTTTCCGTCCTACAGTGGAAGTAAGACACCCCCACACAGCTTGGTTGCATTACAACAGCACAGAAGTGAGCAATATATTCGAGACTCCAGTCACTCATAGCCAGATCTTAGGAAGGTCTCTCACGCATGCTTTCACACTAGCCTCTGCTTATGCAAAGCAGATACATGGGGTATGTATATTGTAAAGAAATAATATGTATACAATCCATAGGAAATAGAAAGTGTAAATCCTCCAGCTGTTCCATATCTACCTAATTTCAAGTAAATCATTCATCTGTATTTTTTAATGATATTTTGTTTATTTCTAGGATGGTGTACAAGATCTACCAGAGCCAATCTACATAAATTGCATACAAACAGACGGGCAAAACTTCCACTTCGGAGTTCTACAGCTAAACACTCTGAATGTTGACGGCTCAGAAGGCACAAAGAACATTTGGTACTGCAAAAATGATATGAAACTTTACGGATCTTGCAAATATTTTAGTGGTATGCCAGTTTTAGAGAACTACAACAACAAAGTATATGGTTACATTAATGCATTTTATAACTCATAAGAAGATAGCAGACTGTTTGTATATTTAAGCTGACTCCCGTGGTTTCAGTCGCGTAAGCTCGCGTAAGAGACGGTATTCCGAGACCTTTGGTTTGATACTATAGATCGGAAACATCGCTCAGGGCGTCTTAAGAGGATAGTCTCCATTCTCTTTCTCCATACAAACGTAGTTTACATTTTCCTCCCTGGATAAAGACATTAGAGCAAATATGTTTATGCCATAAAACTTATATCTGTCATGACTATGCATCTACCTTTTTATTTTTTATTATTATTTTAATTAAAAGAAAAAAAAAGGTAAATGCATTGATTTATTTGAAGAAATGTTTTTCAAAAATTGCACCCAACAGGACTTGAACCCGCATTTTAAAAATAAAATCAAGGTAAATGCATTGTCATGACAGATATAGGTTTTATGGCATAAAGATATTTGCTCTAATGTCTTTATCCAGGGAGGAAAATGTAAACTACGTTTGTATGGAGAAAGAGAATGGAGACTATCCTCTTAAAATGAGAGTGGCAGGCAGTCATTATCGGTTTCGGATCGGTAATTGTGAATACCCTTGCTCATCCATGTGGAATATCGAAATATAAAGTAGACTGTGTCTACTTAACTGATTGACTTGACTGTCTGTGACTTAAAAAAACATATTTATTTTTATCTATCTATAGCTTACAGAGTTTTATCAAAATTGGTTGAGTAGTTGTGCTTAGTGATGTACATACTAACACAACAAACTTACTTTGTACAAAAGCTGAACTAAATGAAACACGATTTGTGGATAGATAACATGCTTCTTAGAGTTCTGGAATAGTCTATGTCTATCCCAGAGTAAAAAAAAAACTTACGCAGCAGAAACCGCTGAGCACAGCTAGTTTTTTTTAATATTAGTAGGATTTACTGTACCTAATTAGTTAATTAAAATAAATAATTCCTAGAAAAAACTTTTGTTTTTTTAATAAATTATACTCACATAAATAATTAATTACCTAATTAGAGGAAAAACAAAGAACCATGTAATGTATTCATGTATATATCTCAGTATATTTACAAGAACATAAATACATTTATCTCCGATTACACAATGCTTATCCGTACCGAATCACTTTGTACAATAAGTTAACAGTAAGTTAGGTTAAAACGGAACGAAAAATTGAAACAAATAGCAAACTCATTTATTGTTATCCATCGTGAATTTTTGAAGTCGACGTCTTCTTAGTTCTTCCGCGTCGGCATCAGTCTTATCTCTGAAAAAATAAAGAAAGAAACATCGATCTCAACCTTAACAGTAGATGTAACAATAAAAGGAAGACAGTTGTAAACAATAACTGCGGTAACGCTACCGCAAACTATTTTTTTTTATCTACTAATCTAATATTATAAAGAGGTAACGTTGGTAACATGTATGTATGTATATTGGGGGTAATATCCGAAACTACTGGACCGATTTCAAAAATTCTTTCACCTACATTCACCCTGAGTAACATAGGCTACTTTTGATCCCGATATTCCCACGGGATCGGGACTTAAAACGCGGGTCGCGGGTGAAACCGCGGGAATCTGCTAGTTGATGATATTATGCAAGTCTAACCTAAACACGCATTGCATGTCTCCCTCTCTCTTACACTTTAAAGTGAAAGAGAGATGCGGAACATGTAATAGCTTACGTGCTTGCGTGGCTGCCTGACGTGTAAAGCATGATTTATGCTAGACCGGGCCGTGTCCGGGCCGGGGCGGGGACGGGCTACTTTTGTATGAAGACAGCTTTTGTTTTGCATCTGTTTGATGTGACCTGGCGTTAACGCAATAGGACTTAGCTACAAGTACAGTCGAGCTATAGACGCCACCGTAAGGTTTCTGACGTGTAAGTCACTCGTTTGATGTGACCCGACCTTAACGCAATAGGACTTAGCTACAAGCACAGTTGAGCTAAGGATGCCACCTTATTTTTAGCTGGGCTGGTATAGTTCTCGTGGCGAAACGGTTAATGCGTTAGTTTGGGTTACCAGAAATGGCGGCTTGAAAACCCAAGGAAGGAAGAAATAATGTTTAGATCGTCAGTTTATCAGATTATATTCAACTAATAAGTTAAAAAGAGATAAAAAGTTTAAAGTTCTGCAGCAGAACTCTTCAAGTCCTTTCTTCATCACAAATCGGTTTGTTGGTAAACGCGCTAAAAACGTATCTAGGCAAACTTTTGAAATAGTTTATCCTGAGTGTCTATCATAGCCCAGCTCAATCCAATTAACTGAAGGAGTTCAAACGCTTCCGGTCCATAAGAACTTAATCCCAAAATGTCTGATATCGGTACGACCTAATCTCACAATGACTGATACCAATAAGCCTATATTTCAAAACGAATTTGTCCCGAATTGCCTGAAATTCTGAATGTCTATATTTCAAAACGAATTTGTCCCGTAATGCCTGAAATTTAACTTTTTTTTTAAATTTTGTTTAATTTTACATTTTGTTCAAATAAACACAGTTAAAATTAAAAACTACAATTAATTATTTTACATTTTAATTTTTTTTTTTTTTTTTACTTTGCCACATATGGGCCCTTCCCTTTTCTTTTCTACCTATCAGCCTGTTGCATACGCCTCCTCCAGGATCCGCCACAATGCACAATGTAGGTAGGTTGATTGACCACTTGATTTTGTTTGATAGATGACATTCAGACATTACGGGATTCAGCTGTTTTGGAACTAGAACGTTTTAAGCAAAAGACATTATGGTCTTCAGTTGTTACAAAATGCATGCGTATTCAATTTCCGGCATTATGAGATTCAGTCCTATTGATTAGGTAGACATTTTGGGAATAAGTTCATATGGACTGGAAGCGTTCAAACTTGCACTACTTAAGAGCAGGGGTTCCCTAACTTATTTGAGCCGCGCCCCCTTTTGACCATAAAAAAATCCGCGCCCCCCCATTCTCCAGTCCAGATTATCAGGTCAGAATAAAAAAGTACTTAATCAATAACAGAATAATATTTTTATTACTCAGTAAAGTTTTACAAAGTCATACAAAAGGAATTTGGTAAGTAGTACCAACTTCCTTTGATAGAGCCCGCAACGAGGTGGTAGGAGGGCCAATCTAGAGAGGCAATATTATGTTCTTAACAGGCATTAATTTCAAATAATTTCATTTATTGTGTTGAGCAGTCTAAAATGAATATTCTCAGCGATCGCAGGTTTTTAGATTTAACTACACGGGTAGCCTGCGCCCCCCTGAGAAAGTCTTCGCGCCCCCCCTGGGGGGCGCGCCCCCCACTTAGGGAACCCCTGACTTAGAGAGAAGTATGTAAACTTTAATGCTAGAAGTTACGTGAGTGAGACCGCAGGGCACTTCGTTTTACAATACACATACCTATTATCGTTGCTCGAGTCCGGTGTAACGCGCGAGGGTCCCGGCGCGGCGGGCGCGGTGGCGGAGGCGGGCGCGGGCGCGGGGTCGGTGACCGTCGCCTTGCTGGTGGAGGCTGCTGGCTGCTGCGGCTTGAAGCCGGACGTCGTCGGCACCACGTCCGGCTCCGGCTGCGATGACGACACCTCCGGGGACGCTCGGCTGCGGGACAAAGTTATTCTAGTAAGAACTAATCCTGAAAGCCTTTTTTGAAAATCAATCGATTTTCAAGGTTGGAAATTGGTAAAAATGTGTAGACAAAAAGTGGTAGTAAATTTTATCAGCATTCATAATAGGATAATAGGACTTGAATATTGCAAGGACAATTGCAAAGCTCAGTTTTAAAATAAGGTCGTAACATGCTTAACATCGAAATCCTTTATTTTAAACGACCTTAAGACCATCAGGCCGCCTTGGGAGAGCAGAAGGACCAGACCATAGAGTACTAATTCTTCCTGTATAGATATAATAAAAAGATCAACTTACGCAGCATCAGTTTGTGTGGAAACAGTGGCAGAGTTCTGTGGCAAGTTGGACACGACAGCCGAGTACTGTTGCATTAGTAGAACGGACGCGTCTAACATCGCTTGGATCTCGCGAAGCAGCTGAAATAACACAAACACACCTGTTCAACGACTGCCTTTTTAGAAATATTTTAAAGAAACAATACTTCTGCAAAAACACAACGCACGATAGACGCAGGGCTGGATTCGAACCCGCATCTTATTCAAACCGGGAGCACGACTTGAACCAATTAGTCTACCGGCGTCGGTGACTCATACGCTGTGTTTTCGCAAGTATTGCTTCATCTATTACAATTTAGGCATGTTTCTTTACATCATGTTTCATGTTTCTTTAAAACATTTCTATGAAAGCCCAGTGCAGGCTTAAGCACTTAAAATAGAAAACTGCTATTTTCCCTTCATTACCATTTTAAAAATAAACTTAAAAAATACATTAAATACTTAACCTAGTATCGTAAAACCACTACGATTTGTAATTAACACTAGGCATATTTACATCGTTCTATCGTTTATACCTAAACATAATATTAATTTAACTTTGGTTTTTAGGCCTGTCTAGTAGTGATGTGCCGAGTACGGCTTGACTCGAGTCAGACTCGATTCTTTCGGTGGACTCGTTTACTCGAGTCCGGCGTACTCGAGTACTGGACTCGATTCCGGTACTCAAGTACTGTACTCGATTCCGGTACTCGAGTACTGGACTCGATTCCGGTACTCGAGTCAGGAAGAATCGCTTCCGTACTCGCTTATTCGATTCTATTATGCGATTCCAAGTTTGGTTTTCCAAGTACATAAATTTACTTGGAAATAATGGCTCCCGCCGAACCGTCAAACTTCGACTGTCCGTCCGTACGAATGACGCGGGAATTTTTATTCAAGAATAATATTGTCTGTGGTAGTCCAATCAAACAATATTACTGTTTGTGGCAGTTCAATTCGAAATGACTTTGAATATAACCATATGTTGTAAAACAATAATAAATCTTGGTTATTAGGGAATAAGGACTACAGTCGCTTGACACACATCTGGGATTCGAGTCCGGGATTCGAGTCTGGGATTCGAATACCAAACAAAAAAACTCGAGTACCTGTGCTCGAATCGTGGAATCGAGTCGGGATTCGAATACCGTATAAAACGACTCGAGTCACAAAAACAGCGACTCGGCACATCACTACTGTCTAGTATCTGTCTTTACAGACTCGTGCATTTTGGGGG